>PVKY010001545.1:0-31103 GCA_004027775.1 Bradypus variegatus | reverse complement strand
GTGATTGGAAGTGGGCTCTTCTGTTCTCTGGGCTAAGGGCCAGGCCCGGGTAGAGCTGAGGATAGGGCCTGTACCGGGGGTGGGGTGGGGGGTGGGATAGTGGAGGAGGGGGATGTTGGGGTGTCTGGAAACCCCACGTGAACAGAAACACCTTTCTTCCCAGGTGTAGAACGTGACCTTGGTCGTTTCCATTTCGCTGGCTGGGAAATTGAGGCATGGGGGAGTTGGAGAATGCCCGAGGCAGGGCAGGACCTAGGACCTGAGGCAGCCCCCGGCTCCGACCCTGCTCTGCTCATGCTTCCCTCCCCGCCCCAGCCCTCCTTCCCCACACGCTGGTGACTGCCGTGACTATTAATCACTCGCCCTGTTCTCTTCCTCTCTACTAATCAGGCACAATTAGACCAGACCTCTTCCAGCTGGGCAGTTCCCCCCACTCCCCCCCCACCCTTCTCCCTCCTCTCCCAGCCCTGCCCCAGCCCCCACCCAGGACAGCTCAGAGGCAAGGGGAGCTGCATGCAAGCTCTCAATCGCTCTTGGTACCCCCAGCCTCCAGTCCAGGGCACCTCAGCAATCCCCTTCCTTCCAGCCAGGCTTCCCCCTAAACCCCTTCTCCTCCCTGGCATGGGCAGGCTGGTATTGATAGTCTTTGCCCCCTTTTTGTCATGGGCAGGGCTACTCCACAGTCCATCCCAATTCTATACCTTTGCCATTGGGGGAGAGGGTCTGAGGGCTTCCCCTTGCCCCCTTAGTTCTCTCTGGGAGGGAGGGTTTACCACTGGGGTTGGTCCAGGCCTCCTACCTACCAAAGGAGCTTAACTGCATCCAGTCCCCTGTCCCCTCTGGTCCCCACCTTTGGAGGTGTGGACCTTGAGAACATTTAGCTCAGCAACTAGTTCCGGGCTGACCCTGCCTTAGGAGCCAGGCAGGTCAAGCCAGTGAGGACACACAGTAGAGAAGGATGGGGTCTGTGGAGAACTGGGGATCACTCATCCTGAAAGGAGGCCCGATGCTGCAGGATGCCCAGTGTTGGCAGGTCTTCCAGTTTGTCAAGAGAAGCCCCAAATCTTGATGATTTTAATAAATTGTTCCTAATTAAAACAAAACAAAACAAAACAAACTTCGAGGGCTGTCTGCAACTCACAAAGCCCAGATAGCCGTGATGGCCAGAGTTCAGTGCACACGCCCTTCCCACCTCCCGCCCCACCACTGGCTGCAGCCCCTCAGGCCCTCCTGGAGGGGGCGCTCTCCATCTGGCTGTTCCTACTTGGCAGTGGTGTTGGTGAAGGGGGATTTGGCCTGGGAAGGGCAGGGGCTCTTGCCTTCCCCAGCCGCAGGGGGCTGGGCTGCAAGGGCAGTGGGGTGGGCCAGGAGTGCCCCACCGGGCCCCACTCAGCAGCCCTGTGGCCTCTTCATTAATCAGGAATCAGCCCGGAGCTGGGCTCATTATCATCTCAGCTTCTCCTGGCACTGCCGGAAGATGCTGATTAGCATTTGAAGAAATGGCCCCCATGTTTCTTTCCTGTCCTTTCTCTCTCACCCCCTACCTCACCCCTGCCCTTCAGCTTCTTGGGAGGAATTTGCTCCCTTATCCTGGTCTCTGCCAGGCCCAGGTGGGAGGCAGAAGGGACCAAGAATGGGAGGCAGGGAGGCCGGAGCATCCCAGGGAGCACTGGGAATGCAGAGCCTCAAGGCCACCCTGGTGGAGGCCCCTGCATTAGTGGGGTCCTCCTGGGCAGGGGTGGGGTGGGGTATGGCTGAGGGACCCAGGACAGATGGACAGCTGCCCTGGAGGAGGGGGTGAGAGGACAGCTTCAGGCTGGTGAGTTCTCGGTAGATGTTTCCTCACCCTTCTGGCCCCCAGATCCCCACCCCCACTCCTTTGGGCAGCTCTGAGAGCTCGGGGGCAGCCGAATGGTGGACCAGGAGCCTGGGGAGAGGAGGCCTGCCTGGGCTTTTGGCAAATCATGGAGGTTTAGGATGATCTGAGCCAGCATGACCATTCCAGATGAATGGGGGTTGGAAGGCAGGGGGACAGAGGCCCTGGAGGGAGGGTGGAGGCAGGGAGGTTCGGGGTGCTGTGTGTTTTCCAGGAAGGAGGCTGTGGCTGTCTGTGCTTCCTGTCTGGGGGCCCAGGCTGGGGGCCGGCCGCGGCGGAAATCCATCTCACCCCCCATATTTTCATGCCCTTGGGACACCCATTTTGGGTGGGAGAGGGAGCAGTTGCAGAGAGCTAGGCAGAGGCTGCGGCAGCCGAGGCGGCAGGAAGAGTTCAGAGAGGAGCCACCGGATGATTAAGGGGAAATGGAGGATTGATTTAGGAGGAAAGATTAAAGGAGCTAAATCCGTGGCGCTTGGCTCAGCGGTGACTAAGCGTGGACAGGATAATAGCTTACAAATGTGTGAAAGGTGTAAATACCAAACGGGGGGAGGGAAGGCAGCTCGGCCGTCCGGGGCAGCCGGGATGGCAGGGGCGTGCCGCCCCCAACACCCCCAGAGGGCTGGGGACCCCCGGGGCGACTGCCCGGTAGAACCCGCCCCCTTCGCCATGGGGATGTGGGGGAGAGAAACGGGGTGCTGGGGAGCTCCGGGCTCCAAGCTGGGATTCCGTTTCTGGGGTGCGGCTGCCCCGGCCTGGTGCTGACCTCCAGGACTCACTCCCGCTCTGCGGAAGATCTGAGGTCGCGAGTTCAAAACCCGGGGCCCTCGGCACCCAGGCCTTTCCGGCTGCTCCCCAGGCCCGCCAGCCACCCCTGGCTCTGCCTCTGTGTCTCCTCGGGACCCCCGCCCGGCTGTCGGGCTCCCGCTCCCCTCGCCCCCTCCCCGGCCGCGGCGGGAGGCGGTGTCTCCCTGCGCGGTGGAAGCCTCTGGCGCTGCTGTGTGCGGAGGTCACTTTGCCGAGGAGCCGGGAGCCGGGGGAATGCAAATAAGGCAAACCCAGGGAGGAGAGCGGAGCAGCCCGCGGGAGACGGAAGGGAGGGCGCTCCGGCGCCGTGATGGATGCCTGCCCCGCGGGAGGGCGGAGGGAGGCGGCGAGGGGCGCGAGCCGCTGGGTGAGGCCCTCCGGGTGCGGGCGGGCCACCCGGGGCCGCCAGGGGGTGTGTGCGCGCGTGTGAGGGTGACGGGGACACCAGAGCGGGCGCCGCCGGGATTCCCGGCGGGCACACACCAACCCGCATCCCCACCACCACCCTCTTAGCCTTGTCTCCTGAATTCGCGGGTGGCCGTGGGTGGGCGCTGCACTGTGTAAGCGAAACTCTTTAATAACTTTGCAGCCAGGGGCGGGAATATCAGGGAAGGACTTAGTTAGAAATTTAAAATGCTCCCTCCTGGAAGACTGACTTTCCAGGATTTAAGGCCGAGTTGGTGGTGCTGCCTGGCGGCCCTTCACCTGGGTCTCGGGGCCACAGTCTTCTCTCCCTTGGGACCGCTCTGCACACCTGGAACCACCAAATTCCCAGCTGTGGCCTTGGCCTGGAGTCTCAGCCTCAGCCCACCTCCTACTATTCTGCCTCCACAGCCCACACATTTACATTTGAACAAGCACCACCATTGTGTCCTCCTAGACCCCCAAGCACTTCCACCTGGAGGAGGAAGTCACCCTGAAAAGCACCTGGGTGGCTGTGTTGACTGGGGAGTAGGGGAGTGGGAGCTCCCTATGCCCCTAGATGCCCACCCTTCTGGGAGGGGACCCTGCCGCCTCTGTCTCAGTTGTGGCATGCTCTGATTCCCTTCCTGGGTGGGAAAGTCTGCTCGCTTGGATAAGCTTTCCCTGACCCTGCTATCCAAATGGAAGCCCTGGCCCACTGTCAGAGGATTTGGCATTTCATCAGGGCACAGGTCACAACTGGTAACCATCAATACATATGCGTGAGGGTTGGCACTTAATGTGCCTGGGTATAGTTAGTGTAGGGACTTGCTCAACTAGACACCTTGAATGAAAGAATGTCTCTGTGGCCAGGGAGCACTCTCCCTGAGGGCAGGCGCTGTGTCTATTTTGTTTGCTGATGGCTCCCCAGCACCAAACACAGTGCCTAACCCATGGTGCATCCTCAAAGAATAGGGTTGTACAAACAGATGTCATGTGAACACACACTATTTCTTGAGGATCTATTGCTTGGAGGTGCTGAGCCAGGTGTGTCTTGCACTGTGGCTAGGAGTACAGGCTCTGGCACCAGACTGGCCAGTCCCCTGCTCTGTCACCTTTGTGTGACGCTGGCGGACTCCTTACCCTTGCTGTGCCTCCATTATCTTGTCTGTAAAATGGAGACATTTAGAAGACCTAGAGTCTAGGGCTTTTGTGAGGATTAATGAGTTGATGTATACAAAGTGCCTAGGTCTCTGCTGGCACAGAGGAAGCACTAGATCAATGTTAGCGGTTGCTATTATTCTGGTACCTTCTCTCTCTCCTCCTGTCACCTCTGAAGGGTGCCTATGTTATTTCCATTTTGCAGATGGAAAAATGGAGATTCAAAAAGGTTAAGTGACTAAACTTAAATCCCATGGGCAGTAAGGGCTGGACTATGTGGAGCTGCAGGCCTGGGACCTTTTGTGCTGCTTTCCATCCAGTAGGAAAGCCCTGGCCCAGAGTGTCAGGTTCCATTCTGCCAGGGCTCTGTCCTCTAAGAGGCACAGTCTCCCCCAAATTGTAGAGAGAGGCTTTACCACAGTGCACAATGCCTCAAAAAGGTGGCATCACCTGGGCAGGAAGCGCCATTCCCCAAACAGGCTGCCCCTTCTCTTGAGCATCTATGAGACACCACTCTGAATTTGTCTCTAATCCTCACTGCTAACTTTAGAAGGGAGGAATTACCAGTCCCCTCTTACATATGAGCAAACAGGCTTGGAGAGGTTAAATCCCACATGCAAAGTCATTTGTCCAAGGTTAGTTAGTGGCATAGCCAGAATTTGAAACCTGTGCTGCCAGGCTGCAAAAGATGCGCTCCTTTCCCCATGTCACAGTGCTTGTCTGTATCCCTTCTGAGCACATCAACCACCAACCTCGGCCCCGGCTTGGTCCTTATCAATGGGCTCTGCAACACCTTATGATAAGGAGAGCTCCGGTCTTTGTCTTCACTTTGCATCCGGTCTTTGTCTTCACTTTGCAAAGGCCTTTTTAAGACTTACAACCATCCTGTGAAATAAGTTGGGCAAGAATTTTTCTCCCAACTTGACATGAGGAAACTGAGGCCCAGAAATATTAAGAAATCGCTTTACTAACCAAGGTCACAGGGTTGTGGTGGAGCTGGAGGTGGGACAGTGTCTACTGGATCCCAGGGAGGCTAGTGGAGACTGCCTGGGGTCCTTGGGGAGGGGGCTGGGTTCTATCTCTGAATTTGTCCCAATTCTCTGTGTGACCTTGGATATGTGCCTTGCCGCCTTTAGGCTTTTGTATAGTGAGGGATTGTATTGAGTGAGCTTGAAGAACGGCCCAGCGCCGAAATTCCAGTCGTTTTGAGTTGGTGTTACTTCTTTCCTCTGGCCCTGGAGAGGGTAGGGAAGGAAGAGGCTCTGAACCTGGACACCCAGGGACCAGGGACCACCTCTGAGTGAAGCCAGGGCCCAGGAGCTGTCCAATTCCGAGGGTGCTACTCGCAGTCCAGGGCCGATGAAGATGCACCCCCTTCCACTGGCTGGGTCTGGATCCCAGAACACTGCAGGGTTAAGGGGAGTTCCTTCCAGGGGCCCTAAGTGAGAGGCCTGGGGTGGGCCACATCAGGGGTGAGCTGTTGGAATTTAGGGGGATGGAGCTGCCGTGGAAAGGTAGGATGGGGGGGGTGCCAGGGTCTTGGCAGGGGCAGGATGCCCAGAAGGCTCTGGAGATAAAGCCCAGGCTGCAGATTAGCTCTGGGATTAGACCAGCCTCGGCTGCTCCTGCTCCTTATCTCCTGGAGGCCTGGCCCCTCTCTCCCAAGGCTCTGAGCCCTGGCCCTGCTAATTGCTTGTGGTTAACCCCATGGGCTCCAGGACTGCAGGGAGGATGAGGGGATAGGGAGGGGCAGGGGGAGAAAGCAAGCAAACCAGTCAGGGAGAGTTTTCTGGGGAAAATGGGAGCTGTAGCTAGAGAGAAGCCACCAGCTCAGAGAAGCAAGCCCTGGACAGACCTCTCCCAACCCCTGATCACTATCTCAGGCAGCCAGGAAGGGGGGTGGGGTGGGAGGAGGGACAGAGACTGGACACTCAGACAAAGGGATGCTCAGAAAGCAAAGCAAAGGGATGGAGAGACAGGGCACAGAGATGGAGAGGACAGAGGGGCAGCCAGGCCAATGGGGAGAAAGACAGAGGCCAAGGGGATGGACAGACCAACAGAGGACAAGGGACAGAGACACAGAGACTGGATGGATAATCAATCAGATGCCAGGGGACAGACAGGTCAGAGGGGTAGAGAGGGTCTTGAGAAACATCCTGAGATCAGGGAAGTCTGGGGAGACAGGCAGACCCAGGCTGGATCCAGGCCTACATGGAAAGGGGCAGTCTGGGGAAGTGGCCAGAGAGGGCTAGGTGGATGGCCATCCAGAGGAACGATCGAGGGCCTGCATGCAGCACAGACATGCACAGCACAGATGTAGAAATCTGGAAGCTGCCCAGCCTAGACCCAGAGGGTGTCTGGGAGGCCATGTGCTTAGGCTAGTGCCAGGAGGGTGGGCCTGGGAGCAAAGGCACAAGGGAGGGAGGGCCCAGAAGAAGAAGGTGAGGGTCTGAGCTGGGGGGCAGGTCTTTTGGTGAGGACAGAGCTCAGACGCGAGGGCTGGTGGCAGGTGATCTGGAGGTGGTCCCTCTGCCCATCAGGGCACTCCCTGGCCCGGGGCCTGCCCCTTGCCTGCAGTGGCCGGGCCCTGGATTCTAAACTCCTGCCACACCCCCTCCAGGCCAGTCTGTGGGGAGGGAGCAGTGGACTGGCAGTGGGACCTTGTGGCTGAGCGGCCGTGCCGTCTCCATGGAAGAGGCTGTGGGCTGTGCCGCCACCAGAGTTCTGCCACTTAGGAGCTGGTGCTCCACCCGGTGCTGCCTGCCTGGCCCAGGGGCCGTCTCCCGGGCAACGCTGTGGTCTGCCCAGCGGTCAGGCCTGACCTGAGCTGTACGGGCGGCCCGGCCCTGCCTGCCAGCTCTCCACTCCCTGCAGAGTAGCCCTCAGCCCTCGTCACCCCTGGTTGCCCTTTGTCATCCTCACTGTCTACAACCACCTGGAGGGCAGGGGTGCTGGGTAACACACCTAGCCTCCTGCAGAGCCAAGCAGTCCCCCAGGTGTCAGGTGTCTGTGTGTCTGTGTCATGTCAGGTGGGGTGGCTGCCCCAGCCCCACCCAGGGTCAGAGGCTTACCACAGTCATTTATCCACCAAGTGTTTTATAAGCACCCACTGTATACAGCAGTCTTGGAAAGATCAGGACATTGGCATCAGGCTCAGTTCTGCTTGAATCTCAGCTGTCATTTACTTGCTGTGTCCCCTCTCTGAGCTCTAGTTACCTTAACATGAAGTGGAAGCAACAATACCTACCTCCCATGGTTTTCTTGGGAGGCTCAAAGGAGAAATTAGATGGAAAGCACCGAGCACAGGGCCTGGCACAAAGTGGGGGTGTTGGGTAGTGTTTGCTTTGTGCTCCTTCCCCCACCTCATCCTTCCTGCAAATTGTGCTGGGCTCTAGGGATGCAAGATGGTAAAACAGGGCTCCCGGCCACAGGGAGCTCAGTCTCATAGGTGGGGCTGACCTGTGGAGACACCAGGCCTTCAAAGTGGAGCTGGACCCCGAGGGGGCGCAGATGACCAGCTCACAGTCTGGGGCCCCACGTGGCCCAATGCCTTGTTTAGCTGCTTAGCTGGAGCCTACACTCAAAACTGGCTGCACCAGCAAGATCTGATTCCAACATCTCCTTGGCCTGGAGTAGGAAGAGGGTGAGTGCTTCGAGATTTCTGGCAAATACCTATCTATTCCACCACCTGCCTTTCTCACACCCCTGAGGACCCAGGAATCTGCACCCAACCTACCTCAGGGTTCCCTTCCTTCCTTCCTAGTGACATGTCACAGGCACACAGGTCTCGAGTCAGGTTGTCTCGCTGGACTTTCACCTAGGGCCTTTATACTCAAAGTGAAGTCCATGCACCTGCAGGTAATTAGAAATGTAGAATCCCCCCAACACACACACACACACACACACACACACACACACACACACACACCCCTACTAAATCAGAACCTGCACTTCAACACGATCCCCAGGGGTCACTCCTGTTTGAGAATCACTGATCTTGGCAAATCAGCCTGACTGAACCTCAGTGTCCAGTCTGTAGTATGGGGAGAGAACACCAACCCTGAGTGGTTTTAAGGATTCACTTTGATGTTAGGCATTTGGTGTGCCCACTCCCACCCCACAAATGGACACAGTCACCGGTGCAGTTGCTGTGTGGCTGAGGTGGAAGGGTGGGCAGTGCATTTTCCCCTTGAGCAGGACCATGATGGGGTGGGGGAGCTGGGGCAGAGGTGACTACGATGGGGTCCGGGATTGGAGACCAGCTTCTGGTGAAGGTGCAGGAGGAGGAAGGAACAGGTGAGAAATTGAGAGGCAGCAGATATGGAGAAGAAAGAGTGAGGAATCTGAAGCAGAGTGGAGTGGAAGCACAGGAGGACTGGGAGAAAAGAAGGGGGCAGGCAATCCCACACCCCTGACTTATTTCAGGTGGATGAGGTTGAGGCAGGAGCTAGGTCATGGAGTGGGGTTGGCTGGAGAGGGCTGCTGCCAGCAATGGGTGGTGGGAATAGCTGAAGACTTGCCTTTTCACTAGCCGTGTGACCTTGGGCAAGTCACTTTACCTCTCTGAGCTTTGGTTGTTTCAGGATATTAATCAAACTTACCTGATACCAGAGTGGCTGAGTGGCTGAAACGGGGCATGCGGTAGATGTTGCCATATTGCATTTTGTAAACTCCAAGGTGCTTGCTGTGCACATGTTTTTGTTTTAGGAATCTGAGGCAGGGTAACTGGGTGGTGGGAGAGCTGTGTGAGAGGATCGGGTCATGTTGTGGTTCCCCGGAACACTGAAGCACTTGGCATTTAAACCAGCTGGGGATGGGGGACTTAGCCTTGTCCCCCAGCCAACCCTCTCCACCCAGTTCTCAGGACTCCCTTCTATGCTCTCGCTCTGAATATAGATATTTAGGATATCTTTTCCCTTCAACGCTGCTCCAATGCCATTTTTCCCAGCTTTCACCAGTGTGAAAATGTTCCCAAGGAGAGGGGAGGGGAAGTGAGAGAGTGATTGAGTGCACCGACTCCTTGCCCCAGGGATGGTGCTGCGGGTGATGGGTTTGACTCGGGAGGGGGGAGCTTGCCTCTGTAGGGTGGGACTGGCGGAGGAACTAGCATTCGCCTCTCCCTGCCCCTCCATTCCATCCCAGCTAAAGCCCCAGACCTGGAGCCGTGGCTCCCATCTCCGGGGCGTCAGCGCCATCTGGTGTCCTTGGGGGATAACGCTCTCTAGAAGGATAGGGAGATGGAGAGCTTGGTCCAGCGCAGCAGTAACTGCTTATTGGAGTGTCCCTCGTGCCAGGCACTGAGCAAGGTGCTAGGGGCACCAGACAAGCTCCTGGCTACTGTGCAACAGACACTCTAGTGCAGGAAGATGCACAGTGAACAAGGAGACGAATGAACAAGTTAATCTCAGATCTCTATAAGGATTTTGAGCAAAGCAGCAGACATGATGATGGGTGGAGGATGACACTGAACATGTGGGTGTATGTCACCATGTGTCTGAAGAAGTGACGTTAAGCTGAGGCTCGAAAGATGAGCATCTGGCCTTGCTGGGAGGGAGGGCATTCCAGGAGGGGGGTCAGCATGATCAAAGGCCCAGAGGAGGAAATTTGTCACAGAGATGGGGGTGGGGTGGAAGGAGAAGTAGGCAAAACCCACCTATGTGGAGACTTTCAAGCCAGGAAAGGAGTTGGACTTTTTTTTTAAACAGCTTTAAAATTCACCGTATACAATTCACCCATTTAAAGTGTATACTTCATTGGTTTTTAGTATATTCACAGCTATATGCAACCAGCACCATGGTCAATTTTTGAACATTTTCATCACCTCAAGGAACCAGGTACTTTTTATCTATCACTTCCTTATCCCTGCATCCTCCCCAGCTCTAAGGAACCACTAATCCACTTTCTGTCTCTATGGGTTTCCCTATTTTGCACTTCCGTGTGAATGGACTCATGTAATATGTGGACTCTTTTGACTGGCTTCTTTCACCCAGCTTGATGTCTTCAAGGATCATCCAAGTTGTAGCATGAACCAGCACTTCATTCCTCTTTAAGGCTGAATGGACATACCACACTTTGCTTATCCGTTCATCTGTTGATGAGCATGTGGGTGGTTTTCACTTTTTGGCTGTTAACAATGCTCCTATGTACGGGTCTTTGAGTGGACATGCGCTTTCATTTCTCCTAGTGTATCCCTAGGAATGGAATTACTGGGTCATATGGTAACTCTATATTTAAATTTTTGAGCACCTTCAGACTGTTTTCCAAAGCAGCTGCACCTTTTGACATTCCCACCAGCAATGTATGTGGGTTCTGATTTCTCCACATCCTCGCCAACACTTGTTATCACCTGACTTTTTTGATTCTAGCCATCCTAGTGGGTGTGAAGGAGTCTGAATTTACACTTAGGGAAATAGGAAGCCATTGTCCGGTTTTAAGCAGGCGATAGACTTGATTGGATCCAAGCCCTTTAGAGAGAGCCCTCTGGCTACTGTGTGGAGAATGGGCTGGGGGAAGGGGCAAGAATGAAACAGGGAGACCAAGTAGGAGGCCACCACCAAGGCCCAGGTGGGAGATGATGGTGGAATGGAGGCTGGAGACGAAGAGAACATGGATGGATTCTAAATACACTTCAGAAGTAGAATTGTCTGGAACTAGCTGTTGGATCAGATGTGGGGATGAGGGAGAAGATTTCAAGCATTCTGGCTTGAGAAATGGGGTAGGTGGTGGGGCCCTTTGATCAGAGGAGACTGGTGGGGGACAGGATTTGGGGATATCATGAGTTCTGTCATTGATATCTTAGGTTGGGTGTCGGTAGAAAAGATGGAGCTCAGGGGAGAGGCTGGGCTCTCTAGGGGTTGCTGGGATGGGGTGTCCAGGTGGGTCTGTGGAGGCCTCTGGGTACCACAGGTGGGATGGGGTCCCCGGGGTGGTCTTAGCCCCTCCTCTCATCTCCCTGCTCCTCTCTCATGCCCCTCCCCCCACCAGGTCTATACTCGCTATGGGAAGTGTTACACCTTCAATGCCGATCCGCAAAGCCCACTGCCCAGCCGGGCCGGGGGCATGGGCAGTGGCCTGGAGATCATGCTGGACGTCCAGCAGGAGGAGTACCTGCCCATCTGGAGGGAGACAAGTATGCAGGCGAGGCAAGGACAGGGGCCAGCCTGGGGGGCTCCAGCTGGTGGGGTTTCCACAGGTCCCATGTCCCCTGTGCAGATGAGACGTCATTTGAGGCCGGCATCAGGGTACAAATCCACAGCCAGGAGGAGCCGCCCTACATCCACCAGCTAGGCTTCGGCGTGTCCCCAGGCTTCCAGACCTTTGTGTCCTGCCAGGAACAGCGGGTGAGCGTTTCCCATTGTGCCCATGCCCTGGGCTGGGCTCAGGGGCTCGGAGTGCATACTGACCAAACCTGCCCTCCAGAAGCTTGCAGCTGCCAGCCCTTCTGTGGCCTTTGCTGGAGCCGCGAGAGCTGGAGGGCCAGGTGGGACTCCTAGACATGACCCCATAATGCCCTGCCTCTGCAGCTGACCTATTTGCCCCAGCCCTGGGGCAACTGCCGGGCGGAGAGTGAGCTCTGGGAGTCTGAGCTTCAAGGCTACTCGGCCTACAGTGTGTCTGCCTGCCGGCTGCGCTGTGAGAAGGAGGCGGTGCTTCAGCGCTGCCACTGCCGGATGGTGCACATGCCAGGTTGGCACCCCAACCCTCAGCCAGCCCTCTGTGCCGTCTGCAGGGCTCCAGAATCTCCAGGGGAGAGCACTGTTCATGTGCATGGGCAGCTGCATGTGTACAAGCACATGTGTGCGTGTCTATACCCATGTGAGTGGGTGTGAAGGTGTGTTTGGGGCTTTATGCATACTTTCATGTGTGCATATGGGAAGGCATGCAAGCCTTTGTGTGCATGTTAATGTGCATTTGTGCATGGGTGTGCTTGGCTACATCTGTCTCATGCATGAGTGGGGGTCATGTTCATGTGTTTGAACACATGCATACAAATTTGCATGTGTTTGCAGGCATATGTGCATGTTTACGTTTTCCTGCTTATCTGTACAAGTGTATAAGCTCATCTGTGTATGTATATGTGCAAACGTGCATTTGTGTGCATGTGCATGACTGTGTGTGCCCACATATGGGTGTGTGGCAGGAGAGGGGTGAAGGGACCATAGACTCCAGGAATAATCTTCTCTCCTTTCAGGCAATGAGACCATCTGCCCACCAAACATCTACATCGAGTGTGCTGACCACACACTGGGTCTGTGCTACCTTCTCCCTCCTCTGCCTCTTCATCACCCTCCTCTTCATCTCTCTGTCCACCCTTCCCCTCACACAGCCCTGGCTCCTCTCATCCTATTCTCCCCTGGAGGGTTCTTTCTGGGGGTTAAGCCTTATCACAAAGCTCAGGGGTTCTGAGGATCTGGGCTTCTCTAGGTTTGGACATGTGGGTAAGTGGAGGTAGCAGGGGTGGGACAGAGAACCCAGGACTGGGGGTGAAGGGCTGGGCTTCTCATCTTGCTTCAGCACATGAGCTGGCCCCCTCTGGGGAAGTGAGTCACTTCTCTCTGGGTCTCAGGGAAAACGCATTGCTGGTTATCAGTGTGGGTAAGGCAAACCCCATCTGTCCATCGGCCTTGCTTGATCTGCCATTCATTCATTCATTCCTTCATTCCACAGATGTTTCCAGCCTGTGCTGGGTGCTGAGAGTAGGAGCAAGGACCCTGTCCTTACAGGGCCATGGACAGGCATCACAGCACAGTGTCCCAAGTGCTGGGATGGGGAAGCACAGAGGCGAGACAAGGCCCCAGGGAGGGGCAAGCAGCCCAAACCTGGGAAGGCGGGAGGATTCCTGGAGGAAGCGACATGTTAGCTGAGAGCTGCAGGGTGCAGAGGTCAGCCAGAGGAAAAGGGAGACGTGTTCTAGGCAGTGGGAACAGCGCGTGCTAAAGACCTTGTGGCCAGAGAGAACGTGATGTGTCCGAGACACTCAAAGGTCAGTGTGGCTGGAAGGCAGAGAGCGGGGAAGGGAGGAAAGAGAGCAGAGGAGGCGCTGGGAAGCCAACAAAGGCTTAAGGCAGGGCGAGATGCCATCTGATTTGCATTTTAGGAAGAGAACTCCGATTAGATGTGGAGAATGGGTAGGAGGGGCCGTTGCAGTAATCCTGAGGAGATGGGGCAGTAGGGATGGAGTTTGAGATCCTGGGGCTTTAGAATCATATACCCAAACCTTCTCTGTCCCACACACCAAATGCATCAAAGAGATGACTGAAGAGCATTTAATGAAAGAACATATGTGCAAGCAGGAATAATAGAGCTACAAGTGATAGTGAGATTCTGCAGAACTGGCAAAACCAGGGAGTCTCTGCCCCCAGGTCTGAAGGGGCAAAGGCAGGAGGCTGGGGAGAGACCCATGGCCGACTGAGAGGACCGACAGACAAGAGCGGTGGCCGTGAGAAAGGAGGAATGCAGCCTCTGCCAACCTGCAGCCCAGCAGTGAGGAGCCCGGGAACGAAATACCCTGGCATCTCTCCCCTCCCCCTGTGATCCTGCCAGGGCCTCCCGCTGCCTGACCCAACCCAAAGCCAGAGGGCAAGGGGGCCGAGGTGGTAATGTGGCAGAGATCAACCTCCTGGAGCACCAAGCAAGGTGGAGGAGAGTGGATCCGAAGGGGCAAACACACAACCCAGCACACCAAACATGCACATACTGCCTGTCCATTTTCACTTCTTCCTTCCATCCATCCATCATCCATCCACGCCTCCTTTGTGTCTGAGGCCTCTTGTGGTTGACTAGCTCAGATGGTTGGGCTCTGCCCCCCTTTTGAGCCATGAGGGCCTCCTGGCCCCAGGATGATGGAGGGGGTGGGGCAGATGGTTGAGTCCGGGGGCGGGGGGGTGCTGGGAAGGGTGTTTCACCTACATCTTTCTTGGAGGTCCAGGAAGGGGTCCGCAGCCAGCCTCCTCCAGGTAGTGACAGGGTGGGCCAGTAAAGGCCCTCGGTGTGGACTTGCCTGCCTCAGGCGACCCCTGTGCCTCCTGCCTGCAGCCAGTGGGCCTCCCAGCTGCCCCGCCCTGCACTGCAGTTGGTGCCTCTGTGTTGCAGACTCCCTGGGTGGGGGCTCCGAGGGCCCGTGTTTCTGTCCTACCCCCTGCAACCTGACCCGCTATGGGAAAGAAATCTCCATGGTCAGGATCCCCAACAGGGGCTCAGCCCGGTACCTGGCGAGGAAGTACAACCGCAACGAGACCTACATACGGTATGCGTGTGCAAGCGTGTGTGTGTGTGTGTGTGCGTGTGTGCACATGCGAGGTGGAGACCACCCTCAGAAGGCCTGGTGCACGGTGGAGACCAGGAGAGGGCTCCCATTGGTCTATGATGAGATTTCTGGCAAAACTGCCTTCCAAGCCTCTTTTCTTCTAACTGACCCCTGCCCATCTTTCCAACACATCCTGTGTCTTCACCTCCAGGGAAACCCTTCCTGGCCCAAATACCCTTCCTCTGATCTCAGCACCCTGTAGCTGCATTCATCCCATTATTTTAGAACCCTCTGTTTATGTGTTTTTCTCCCCAGAGCAACCTGGGAGCTGTTAAATGCCTGTGGAGGGGAGGGAGTGGGCTGAGGGAGGGAGCAGGGATGGGCTGGACAGGAACAAGCAGGTGTGTGCAGGCAGAGGCAGGAGAGGCTGCACTGAGCTTTGGGTCTACACCCTGCAGCCCATCAGCACCTGCTGGCATCGCCCTCTCCTCTGAGCGCTGAGCCTGGACCATCCCCCGTGCACCACACAAAACCCACGGCACCATGTGTGAATGAGCCTGTGCCTGAGGGTGTGGTACTTTTTCTCAGGCACTAGGGGAGATTCATGGGGGCAGGGGCAGGGGAGGCATGAGCTGGTCCTCTGAGGACCCCGGGGTTGGGTTTGTGAAAGGCAGAGAGATTGAAGGACTGTGCAGTGGTATGGAGACCAGCCTGAGCAGCCAAGAGGCTGTGTGGTGGCAAGCAGAGAAGAAAGCAGTTTGGATAAGACGGGACAGAGGAGCAGATCACGGGCAGCCTTGAAAGTCTGGAAGAGGAAGTTTGGAGTGGATTGTTGGGCAATAGGGAGCCACTGAAGGTTCTAAGAAGGCATAGGGGTGAAGCAAAGTGAAGAGCACTTGCTTCTTTAGAGGAGGAGGTAGAGGGAAGCCTTCAGGTCTAGAGTTTTGTTTTGCTCTCCCTGGCCCTCTGCTAGCTCTCAAAATATGAAGCCCACAAACATGCCGGGGCTGTCTTCCCTCCCAGCCTTTGGGGGTCTGAGGCTCAGTCACCAGCTTCAGAATCTGCTAGAACTGGGATGCCCCCACCAGCCACCTCCTCAGGAAGTGGGGGTCCCACACAGGTACCCTGCTTCCTGTCTCCACAGGGAGAACTTCCTGGTCCTCGACGTCTTCTTCGAAGCCCTGACTTCAGAAGCCATGGAGCAGCGAGCAGCCTATGGCCTGTCGGCCCTGCTGGGTGAGATGGGCCCCCTGCCCCCCGCTTCTGTGGAGGTGGATCAACCCAGTCTGCTCCCTCTGACCCTGCTCTCCTGCTCCCCAGGGGACCTTGGGGGACAGATGGGTCTGTTCATCGGCGCTAGCATCCTCACGCTGCTGGAAATCCTTGACTACATCTATGAGGCAAGGGACGGGAGGCCTGGGGGGGGGGTTACTCGGCTGGGGAGTAGGGGTTGGTGGGGAGAAAGAGGTCTGTGGGGAAAGCAGGTCAGGGTTGGGGAGGGGAGGCTTCCTGGTCTGAGCTGGATGTCTCCAAGTCTCCAAGTCAGGCTCAGGGTTCTTTGCCAGGGTCTCCTGATTGGCGGGGAGGCTGCTAAGGCCTGAGGGTTCTGAGGAATGTGGGAAAGGTCAGGAGGATGGGGGAGACCTAGTACAGGGTTTTGGGGGGCATCTAGTCCTGTAAGTTGGACCTGGTAAGGCCCTCCTTCTTTTCCAAATTCCCTGAGCCCACTGCCATTCCCTCAAGGTGTCCTGGGACCGACTGAAGCAGGTGTGGCGTCGTCCCAAGACTCCCCTGCGGACCACTGCTGGGGGCATCTCCACCTTGGGACTGCAGGAGCTGAAGGAGCAGGTGAGGACTGACCCTGCAGTCTGCAACCAGCACCCTCTCCCCAGGACTGGACATTCCTCCTATTTCTGAACTAGCTCGTGGAGGTGGCCCCTGGGCTCCCCTGGAGCCTCCGTCCCAGGGGACAAGGCAAGGCTGATTTTGTAAGGTGGGGGGCACCTCTGGAGTTCTCCCTGCTCCTGCTCCCTCTCCACTTTGCAGAGTCCCTGCCCAAGTCAAGGCCGTGCTGAGGGTGGGGGGGCCGGCAACCTGCTCCCCAACCACCACTACCCCCTCGGCCCTCCGGGAGGTCTCTTCGAAGACTTCGCGTGCTAGGATGGTGCTGTGGTGCTGTGTCTGAAAGGACCCAGGAGTCTGGGACCCCTCCCCCAACCCCCAACATCTTCTTCTCCTGGGACAGAAGACCTGGGGGCAGCCCAAGGCTGAGGGGGAGGGGAGGAGGCGGTGCTTACTGAGAGGGCGGGAACTCAATTCCTGCTCTGGTGCCAGCTGCTTTGCACAAGGGCCCTTCTTATCCGCAGCCCCCACCACAGGCTGGTGCTTGGTAAGGCTAGAGACTGGGCCTCAGGCCCCCGTGGGGGGGATGGAAAGAAAGGAGAGAGGGCGGTGGAGGAAGGAGCCCACCCCATAGGGGTGGCAGCCTCTGTACATTTGTATATATATAGGGAGGATGGGGTGGGGGTGAGGGAACAGCTGTAGAAGGCTGGGTAGGGTGATAGGAGTGGGGAATTCAGAGAGAGCTGGGGTCCCATCCAGCGTCCAGCAGGAGAGGGGAGCCCCAGGACTCAGGAGTCCTAAGCTGGCCCTGCTTCCTGCCCCTCTCTGGGCCCAGCTCCCCTCTTGGGAGGCAGAGTGGGTGGCTCAGCAGGCCTGGCCCGGCTCCTGGCTCCCCTGCACCATCCCCACCCCACCCCAGCATCTGCTCCACGGGGAGCAGGCAGGGGACCTTTCGGATGCTGGCTGAGCTCGGGGGATGGGGAAGGGGGCATTCTCAGGCCCCTCTCTTTCCAGTCTGGTTTTATAAAGTGCTAGCAAAATTGGGAATAAAGAGGCATAAAGAATTCTGTGTGCATGTGTGACCAAGCACATGCTGGGGGTTGGGTCCCTGGTAAAAGGAAATCTAGGTCCCAGCAGGGACAAGGAAGCTTCCATCCTCACCCTCACCCCCACCCTCAGCCTACCACACAGAATCACTAGTCTACACTCAGCCAGTTTATTAAAAGAGCGGGCTTCGTCAGGGTCCAAAAGAAGCCCACACCCTCCTCTCTAAACTCCTCCCTTCCCAACAACTCATCTACAGCCCAGCCCCCAGGGCCCGCCCCCAGGAGGCTGGCTGGCGTCAGGTAGACTGCACTGCATAAATACGCGGAGGCCACAGCCTGAAACAGCAGCGTCAAGGGGACAGGAAGACAGGGTTGGTAGCAGGAAGGGGGTGGCTCTGAGGGCACCTCCCCCAGGGCTTGTCCTGAGCCCCAGGCCCCACTAAGCCAAAGTAAGGGGCGCCAGGGAGCCACCCTGGGGCCTGAGGCTGCGGCCAGCCCTGTCCAGCGAGGCTGGCAGGCAGCTCCGGGCTGTTGGGGAGGAGCGGGGAGGTCCATGGCCACGCCAGGGCTCAGGAGCACAGGACCGGGTCAGGTGCTGTTGCCTTGCTCCTGCTCGAAGAGCAGCATGGCCAGCTGGGTGCGGGAGCCGAGGCCCTCGAGCGCGCTCTGGCGACAGCGGTGGTACAGGTCCTCGCTGAGCCGCGCACTGCACGTTGGGGCCCGGTAGCGCTGCAGCAGCGAGGGCTCCACAGCCCGTAGCACGTGCAGGCCCGAGAAGCGCAGGAACAGCTCATAGGCATCCAGGCTCTCCAGCAGCTCCTCCTCCTGCTCCGAGGCTACCGCCAGCCGCCCACGGGCCGCCACGTAGTCGGAGTTGTAGAAGCAGGCCTCACTGGCTGCCTGGCGATCGAAGTGGCCTGTGTCGCGGCCCAGCTCTGGTGGCCCGGGGCCCTGGGGTGGGGCCACAGCTGGGTGGAAGGCCTGGAAGTGCATGGGAAAGAAGGCCTGCCAGCCGGAGATGGCATGCATGCGGCAGCGGTTCAGGAAGTCAGGCGTGAGCACCGTGTCTGGCCCGGCCAGCAGGAACAGCGTGTCCAGGGGGTGCTTCTTGGAGAGCAGGTCCATGAGGCGCAGTGGTGAGGGTGTGGCCGTCTGCACGCTGAGCCAGGGCACCCGGGCACCAGGGAAACGCCGCTCCAGCTCCGCCACGTGGGCTTTGACAGGTGCGAAGACATCGGCATGGGCTGCCCGCTGGGCCTGACGTGGCTCATAGAGTAGGAGCAGGGTCAGGGCTGCTGCGGCATCGTGGGGCTCCAGGGCTGCAGTGGCAAAGGCCTCCAGGAAGCTGGGGGCCAGGTCACGCTCGGTTGCGGTCAGAGGCAGCAGCACAGTGAGGCGTGAGGCCTCGGTGACATAGGGCACGGGCAGGATCTCCACCTGACTCAGTGGCCGGAGCAGCTGCACCCGGTGGGTGAGGGGCTGGCGGCCACCCTGGGGGGTCAGCACCTCCAGTTGCAAGTCTAGTGTGTACTCCATACCCCGGGTGGGATCAAAGCGTCGGTAGCCATTGACCAGCTGCTGCTTCTGGAGCTGCAGGGCCGGATGGTAGCGGCGGTTGAGCTCCTCCAGGGCTGTTCCCAGAACGTCGGCCACATCGGCCCGGTCAGCCCCCTGCAGTGGACAGCGGGGCGAGCCATCGGTGCAGGAGAAAGTGTGCTGCTCCGTGAAGTAGTCCCAGCGTAGCACCTCAAAGCGGGAAGCTGGGCGGGATGGGGCCGGAATGCCCACAGGCCAGGCAGCTGCCCACTCCCCGTCAGCTGCCAGATGACTAGTGTTCTGGATCTCCCACTGGGTCGGAGAGACCGGCCTTGAGCAGGGCAGAGACCATGGGGGCCAGCATGCAGCTAGCGCTACTCAGGATGGGTCTCTAGTTCCCTGCCGACTTCTGCTTCCCTCCCTCAGGACCCCTACTCGTCCTTCTCCCATTTCCCAGGTGGAGGCAGCCTAAAAGTTTAAGGGGTTTCTGGAAGGGCTCCTCAGAGAAAAGTAGAAACAAACACACTGGGAAGCAGTTTGTCGGTGATTTTGGCCCTTGGGGTCTCTGAGACCTCTGGACCCAGCCACACCCCCTCCCTCCAGCCTCCAGCCTAGACCATACCTGCAATTCCTGGATCTCCTGGTACGTGCGTTCCAGCTCAGCTCGGGCAAAAGCCTTGTGCAGCTGGTACATGTGCACGGGGTCACGCACAGGGTGAGCTGTCAGGGCGCTGCGGAAACGAGGGTCCTCCTCTTGCATGGACTCCCCTCCGGGGCTCAGCTCTAGATAGCTGTAGTGTACTCCCTGGGGAGAGGAAGGAAAGGGGTCCATAATGGGGGAAATGATGATATGTTCTTCCTCTTTGCCTCATAGTGAAGTATCTTATCTTCCCATCCTATGATCTGTTGCGGACTTGGATTCAGAGTCTTGTGGGTTCAAGTCTGCCCCGATCAGTTCATGTGACCTTGGACAAGCCCTTGCTAGCTCATCTGTGAAATGGCCATGCCTAGTCCTGTCCCATCTCACAGAGCTGTCTAGGAGTGCAAATAAAATAGTAATAGCTAACATTGAACACCTAGTGTGTGCTGGGCTTTCTTATTTTCTCTTATCCTTATAACAACCCCAAGTAACAATTACTTCCATTGGTTTGGACAAGGATCCTGAAGCTCAAGAGATGTAGTAATTTACCAAAGTCACAGGAATAGAAAATGACACAACCGGCATGGAGACCCAGGCCTGCCTCTCCCTTGCCTCTTAGGAGGAAGTGCACAAGCTCAGATAGAAGGCATCAGTGGAGTGGCTTATCTTCCCACCTCGTGGTCGCCAGTGCAGCCCACCCCAGTCACATCCAGGATGCAGCGGCCCAGCCACTCATCAGGGCGCGCACTGACGATGTCACTGCGGCAACCTTCCAGGTGGGGGCGCAGCTGCTGCAGTAGTGTGCGCGACAACAACACCCCAAAGCCGCCGTGGCAGTAGCGGCCAGGGGCGGGCTCCCCGCCGATGAAGTCCTGGGGCCGGCCCAGGTAGAGGTGGGCAGCAGTGGCCAGGCTGAGGCGGCCAGCTAGGCGTGCCAGGCCATGCGCCTCGGTGTAGGTGGTATCAGGCACTAGGAAGAACCAGTCAAAGTCGTCGCCGTGCTGCTCCAGCAGGTGGCGCAGCGCCAGGTGTAGGTGCCCGATGGGCCGCTCCTCGCCCAGTGTCACCACCGCCATACCTGGCGGTGTCCGGCGGCCCCGCGAGCCAGTCAGGAACACCACACGCTCAAGCCGGTGCCCCAGCGTGCGGTTCACAGCCACACCCAGCGTGGGCAGCGTGGCCTGTGAGGTCAGCACTGCCACGAGCAGCCTCTGCCTGATGCCCAGCTCCGTGCTGATGTAGCGGGTCCTACGGTAAGAGACAGTACAAGGTTGTCAAAAAGACGTCAGGGCAGATGGGGGTGGGGGTAGAACGCATGTCCTCTCTGGCCTGTTTCCTCACCTACCAATAGATTAAAACTAACACCTCTCTCCCACGGGCCATGAGGATGTAAATGAAATACTGGCCTTACCTACACAGTGCTTTGCATTTGGGAGATGACAATATCCATGCAGATATAACAGTTACGATGTCAGCTTGATTCCTCATTTCATTATTTAGTAGTTACCTGTCATTAGGCAAGTTAATTAACCCATCTGAGCCTCAGTAGCTTCCTCTGTAAAATGGGGGTGGTCGTATCTATTTAAAACACTTGGACAAGCTTAGCACTTGGTACGTACCCCATAAACCACATGCATACTTATCTGTAGATTAAAATGCCATTAAGCCAAACCACAAATACATGACACAGGTGATGTAAAAGAATATATGTACAGGGATGTACTGAGTGTGTTTGGAGGAGGGGCAGTATGGGGCTCAAGGGTCCCGGTAACCTACTTAATCTGTGGTAATCCAAAGGGTAAATTGCAGAACTGGAATCTGAACCCAATGTTGCTTAGGAGAAATCATTTAAATTCATCAGCAGAGGCTTTATGGGATGAGTACCGCCTTACCACCTCACCTAGTTTGCTCCTTTCTCTTTCCCTTTTCTATACTCCCACTCTATATACCAGTCCAATTTCCCATCCCAACAGCCCAGCCAGGGAGCTGAGAGGATCTTTGGAAGATCACTGGGTCGAGCCTGTCCGGCAGGGCCTCAGACCGGCCCCACGGCTCCCAGGGAAGCAGGGCCATCGGAAGTTATCAGGGCCCAAAGACTTCCTGGCCGGCCAGCCCTTTCCTTCCGGAGCCTGACTCGGCCCGCGGCGGCCTCCCCGGCGCGCGCGCCCCGGCCCGTGCCTAGGGGGCGGAGCGGGGCTGAGTCCTACCTGACGGCCTTTTTGGCTGCCTGGCCGGGCTGCGCGGCGCGGTAGGGCACGACATGCGGCTCCCAGTTCTCCCCGGCGCCGGCCCCGGGCCTCTCACGCTCCGCGCCGGGCTGCACCGAGTTGGGCCGGCGCGCCGCGTTGGTGTTGCCGCGCGGCGGCAGCTCGGAGTCTCCGGGCTGGGGCGGCCCTGGACCGCACGGCTCCTCCACCCAGGTGACGCTGAGCAGGCTGAGGGTGAAGCCCAGGGAGATGCCCACGGCCACGGGCCCCGCGGGCCGCAGCACCGACAGCAGCAACGATGCCCGCATGGCGCCGGGAGCGCGGCCCCCGGCCCCGGCGCAGCCCCAGAGCAGCCGAGGGAGGCTCCAAGGGGGCGGGACCAGGAAGGGGGCGGATCCAGAGGGCACGGGCCAAGCGGGCGGGCCCGCTTCTTCCCCGCCGAGCAGAGCCCGGGACCCGAGCCGGACCCCCTGGGCCGCGTTCCGGTCTGCCTCCAGCTGCCGCTCGGTGCCCCGCAAAGAGACCCTGCCCTCGGTGCCCGAACCTCCCGGCGGCTGCCGCTGTCCGACGTGTCACTACGCGGGCCCCGCCCCCGGGGTGGAGTCTCAGGCTCCAGCTACCGGGAAGGGAGGTGGTGGAGAGGTTAAAGGGGAAGGACCCCCGGAAGTACCCCCTCCTCAGTGCGAGGGTGGGAGACGTCGGGGGGGCGGAGTCCGCGGTCTCCGCTTGGCGTGGTTGGTGCGTCCCAGGTGACGTCAAAGCAATCCGCCCCTGCCTGGATGGTGCTCCCTGAGTGACGTCAGAAGCAGAGCCCGGAGCTGTCCATCAGCACCAAAGGCCGCGGGCGGGCTCAGGGCATGGGGCCGCGGCTCCGGGGCGGCCTGAGCCCCTGCTCCTGCTCCTTTCCTTTCTCCAGCCCCAGCCCGAGTGCCCGGACGCCTTGGGACTGGAGTGCCAGCCGGTGTCGAAGGCGGAGCAGCGCCGACGCCGCGCAGAGACGGATCCCTTCGGCTCAGCAGCCCCCTTCCTTGCACCGCGGACTTTCCCCGAACCTCAGTCAGTTGGGGCCTCTGGCTCCCAGCGTCCCCGGACCCTCCGGACCCGGCACCACCTCTCCAGCTCAGAAGCTCAGGTCGTCTCCAGCCCAGGTAGATCTTAAACAATTCCAGACCTGGCCGCCCACATACTAGTATCCTGGCTGCGTCCGTCTCGCCAGCAGCACACTGCCCTCATCTCTCCCACACCCAGTCCCCTTTTTAACTTCTTCATCCCAGCCACGTCTAGCCAGGCTCTTCCGATCCCCTTTGTCTCCAGGGATGCTTCCGGAACTGCATGATGTGGACACCCCTCCTTTGTTCACTGTGTCCTTGCCTAGTTCTTTCACTCCCACTCCTGCCCGCCCCCATCCCAGTGGGGACCCATGACTCCTCCTTGACCCCAACTTCCTGTCACGCTGACCTGGGAGAGTGACTCCCTTCCCTTCCCAGCACTATGCCAGGCACTGTGGCGACGCTGCCGTTCCAGCTGCTGCCCCCCGAGCCAGATGATGCCTTCTGGGGTGCACCCTGTGAGCATCCCCTGGAGCGCAGGTACCAGGCACTGCCGGCCCTCATCTGCATCATGTGCTGTCTGTTTGGAGTCATCTACTGCTTCTTTGGTGAGATCCCCATCTCATTCCTCACCTGGGCTCCCCACTGCTTCCTTGATTTCTTTTACTGGGATACCCCAAATCTCCAGAACTCCCTCCCCTCAATAAATAACTATGTCTCTCTTTCATCCCGCTCTTGTTTCTAAATTCTAAAGAACACACGTTTTTAAATTGGGCACTCTTGAGTCTGAACCTGGCCTTGCACTTTACTGATTGTGATGTCTTGGGCACATTATAACCTGTCTGAACCTGTTGTCTCATCTTTACAGTGGGAACAGTGGTATTGTCTCACATAGCATTTTTGTAAGAAAGAGTATCTATGGTGGTGAAGATGGTAGTGTTTGGGTCACTGTGAGAGGTAGGCACTGAAAACATTTAGTGGGGCAAATAAACATGGTATGATGTGGACACCCCTCTTTTGAGGGCTTATTGTCTGGTGGGGAGGAAGCTCCTGGAACACCCAGACGTGTGATGTATCTTAGAGTGGGCTGGAGGAGGCTGGATGGTAGTCACATACATGAAGATCGCCTACAAGGCAGGATCCAGTAATCAGTGCCATTATGAATGGTTGTACCAGATGTGTACGGCACAAGAGAGATCAGTTGAATAGGCAAATGGGGACAAAATCCAGCCCATGCTCTGCTTGCCAAACTCTGGGCCTTGGTACAGGGCTGCTTTGGCCTAGAGGAAGGCACACCTTTACTTTGCACTAAGTACCATGTGAACTAGTGGCTGCCTGGCATTAAGTTCCCAGTAACTCTATAGCAAGAGTTACAGGACTTCAGAGAGAGGAGTGAGCTTGATGGGCTAGGGGCCCAAGGGAAGCCACCAGGAGGCTGGAAGCAGTGGGGGCAAAGGAAACTGAGAACTCTGGGTTTCAGGTTAGGCAAGAGGTGGGTGAAATTTGGACTCTGCAGCCTCCACAGCACCACCCAGAATGGCTGGGTAGGCAGGGATGGGAGCCAGATGGCCCCTCCCCTTCTATCCCCAAATTCTAAAGCTGAACAACTGCAGAGTGAGCAGGTGGATGTGCTCCTCCCCCCACAAAGAGTTTTGGGACACACCCTGGGTGTCCAAGGAATCTGTTCCACCTCAGCCCCTCCACTGTCCATACCCTCTCCCTCTGCATGGTGTTCAATGTAGCCTCATACTCCCTCTCCAGGGCTACTCTGACATTCACTTGCCTTGAATGGCCCCACTCCCAGACTTGTGGCTTCATCCATGCCCTACTCCTCTCTGACCTCAGAACTTCCTGGACCTTGATGCTTCCCCACACCCCTAGAACCAAATTTCCTCTTTATGACCTTTCTCTTTGGCTCCACCTGACCCCTTCACCCACATCTCTGACTTTCATCTTCCCGACAGCTGAAGATCTAGCTCTGTCACCCTTCCAGGTATCCCATTAGCCCTACAACTTCCATTTTCTTCAAACTCCACAACCACCATTTTCCCTATAATCCTTCTTGATTTCCTATAACCCCTTGTAAGCCGTGATGACCTCCAACCACCTCCCTCCAATTATCTCACTACCTTCCATCCTTTTGACCCTCTCTGTTCCTCCTATCTCCGATCCCTTGTTACCTGTAACTCCCTGATTCCTATGACCCAATTTCTGATTGCCCCTCACTATGATCTCCAGTGATCCCATTTCCCTGACCTCAATGTTCCCCTCTCAGAAACCCTTTAATACTCTCATGACTCCACCTCTAACAATTCCCCTGACTTGCAAAGACTTCATCTTTCAGAGCCCCCCTCACCAGTGATCCTGCTTCTCATTCTCTTTGTAGCCTTTCAGTGACATCACATCTATGACCCTCTGCGATTCCTCAAAGACCCCTTTGATCCCTGTCTCCCTGGTTTTTTTTCTTCTGACTTCCAAATATCTCATCTCTCTGAACACTCCCTCACGCCAAATTCCAATGACTGTTGTTGATCCCCCTCATGACTCCAAGGACTTACTTCCCTGTCCCTAGGATCCCAAAGACCCCAATGACCCTATCAGCAATTCACTCTCAACTCCAGGGATCTATCTCTGCCACTTCTGACCCTAAAAGATCCCAACCCTCTTATCTCAATGACTCTGTCTCTGCTTTCCCAGTGACCCCCCCGTGACCCTGTGACCATCTCTCTGACATCCGCTGACCTCAATGGCTCCATCCCTGACTCTCTGATCTTTGTGTCCTTGTCTCTGGTTTCCTTGTGCTCCCATGTCCCTGATCCCTCTGACCTCCTCCCTACAGCAGATGACCTCATTCTGGCCCTCCCTGGCCCCTGTTCCCCTGCAGGTTACCGCTGCTTCAAGGCAGTGCTCTTCCTCACTGGGTTGCTGTTTGGCTCGGTGGTCATCTTCCTGCTGTGTTACCGGGAACGGGTGCTGGAGACACAGCTGAGTGCTGGGGCAAGTGCGGGCATCGCGCTGGGCATCGGGCTGCTCTGCGGGCTGGTAGCCATGCTGGTGCGCAGCGTGGGCCTCTTCCTGGTGGGGCTGCTGCTCGGTCTGCTGCTGGCCGCCGCCGCCCTCCTGGGCTCCGCGCCCTACTACCAGCCAGGCTCCGTGTGGGGCCCACTGGGGCTGCTGTTGGGGGGCGGCCTGCTCTGCGCCTTGCTCACTCTGCGCTGGCCCCGCCCACTCACCACCCTGGCCACTGCTGTGACCGGTGCTGCGCTCATTGCCACTGCCGCTGATTACTTTGCTGAGCTGCTGCTGCTGGGACGCTATGCAGTACAGCGGCTCCGGGCCGCCCCCGTGCCTCCCCTCTGCTGGAGGAGCTGGGCCCTGCTGGCACTCTGGCCCCTACTCAGCCTGATGGGCGTTCTGGTGCAGTGGCGGGTGACGGCTGAGGGGGACTCCCACACAGAAGGTGAGAGGACACAGGCCAGGGTGGGCAGGGATGGGGGGTGGGGGCTAAGCATTTGGGGAGTGGAGGACAGAGGCTTCACACTGAAGCCACAGAAGCCTTGGTGGCGCGTGAGAGCCAGCTTGCTCAGGGCCTGGGAGGATAAGACCAAAATGCTATCGTTTATTCCATAACGATGTACAGCACATCGGCTCTGTGCCAACTCCATTCCAGGTACTGAGGTTCCAGCAGAGAGAAGCCCCCAGCCCTTATGGGTTTACATTCAGAGAAGAGGAGGGGTGGGGTGGGGCAGAAAATTGACAGATAGACAAGCAGGACAGTTTCAGTTAGTGGAGTGCTATGAAAGAGATACCATAGAATATGAAACAGGGACCTTAGGGAGGCTATTATTGATAGGGTGATTGAGAAAGGCCACTGGGAGGAGGTGGCATTTAAGCAGAGACCCAGAGGCTGGGGAGCTGGCCATGCAGAACTAGAGAGGAGGGATGGATGGGCGAGGGCCCTGAGAAAGGAATGAGCTCGGATGGTTGAAGGAATGGGGCTGGAGTGTGGGGTGTGCAGGATAGGAGTTGGGCAATGGTCTGGTCCTCTGGTCCACAATGAAGATTCTGGAATTTATTAGAAGGGCAATGAGATGCCATCGGAGGGTTTAAAGCAGGGGAGGATACAATCTAATTTAGTATTTGGGATGCTCATTCTGGCTGTTGAATGGAGACAAGAGTATAAGGGGGGAAAGTGGTTAGGAAGCAGCTATAGTTGTCCAGTTGAGAGGTGATGGTGGCTGGTCTAGGTGATCGGAAGAGGGAGGACAGCTGGGGTGCGGGGAGGGTAACTCCCCTAGAAATCCAGGAAACATGGGAGTCTCATCTGGGAGGTAGGAGACTAGGAGGAAAGGAAGCAGAGGTGAGGGGGAGCCACAGCCAGGGGCAATCTGGAAGCCCCTAGGGTGGGGTGAGAGAGGGAGGCTTAGAGGTGATTCCAGCACCTTTGTCTTCCCCTCTGCTCACAGTGGTCATTAGCCGGCAGCGACGCCGTGTGCAGCTGATGCGGATTCGGCAGCAGGAAGACCGCAAAGAGAAGCGGCGGAAGAAGAGGCCACCGCGGGCTCCCTCTCGAGGCTCCCGGGCGCCTCCAAGGCCTGGTCCCCCCGACCCTGCTTATCGGCGCAGGCCAGTGCCCATCAAACGCTTCGACGGCGACATCCTCTCCCCGGTGAGTGCCCCAAGCCCCTCCAGCCGGAACAGAAAAGATGGGATGTATGGTCTCCGTTCAAGTAAGATAGGGCCTTCCCCAGGGGCTGGTCAGTCTAGAAGGCCTAATGTTTGTCCACCCATCGGAACCCTGCACCAGGAGCCTGGTGGGTCCAGCTCTGGGATTGGGGAAGGGGTGTCCTGTGTATGGATTATAAGTGGGCAGTGGTATGGGCTGGGGTCTTAGGGCTGTGGACTATGGGGTGGTGAGGCCCTGGGTCTGTGGCTGACTGGGGTGAGTCTCAGGCAGGTAGGGGTGCAGGGGAAGAGGACTGCCTGAAGTGGCTTTCAAGAAGGCAATGGTGTGCAGTGGGACTCACACCTGTTTGTTCCTCCACAGAGCTACATCCAGAGTTTCCGGGACCGGCAGACGGGGAGCTCACTGAGCTCCTTCATGACCTCACCCACAGATGAGGACTATGAGTATGGGTCTCGGGGGCCACTGACAGCCTGCTCGGGCCCCCCAGTACGGGTATAGCAGTATAGCTGCTCCCTACCTGTCTAGACTCTGCAGTCACCAGCTCTGCCAGCTTAGAAAGGACTCTTGGGCCACTGCCCGGCTGTCCTGGCCCTGTGGCCCTTGGCTATCCCTCTTCCCACCCTGGGGAGGCTCAGGCTAAGCCTGGCATGAGAGGGAAGCCCCCTCATAAGCTCCCAAGGGACAATGGGTATGAGCCCCATTGGGGTGTGCTCAGGGTTGTGAGTGTGTTGCCTGTGTGTATGGGTGGGCATGGGCTTGGAGGAGCCATTGGGACCCTTGCCTTAGATTTCTGATTTCTCCAAGGTTGGCCCACCTCCTCTCCCACTGCTGGGATCCATGGCCCACTCTCCTGCATGTCTAAGTGGAGGGGGCCTGCCTTCTCCTCCATCTCTCCCCACCGCAAGCAGACTCTCCATCTAAGGGTTCTCGTTCTCGTCCATGGGGCAAACTGCAGCACCACTCACCTGGGTCCCCTGTCCTCTGCAAAGCCACCAGCCCCAGAGGGCAGTGGCAGGGGGTGGGGGTGGGGGTGCTGCTCTGAGCTGGGTTGAAGGGAGGGGGTTTAAGTGCACGGTGCATGTGTGGTGTCTGTCATATCACCCCGGACACCTCATGCTTCTGTCTGCCCCCCACCCCACCCTCTTTTACAAATCTTTTATAAATGTGCCAAACTGCGTGGCCTCTGACAGTAGTCTTCCGTGGCTGGCACTTCCATAGCAGCCCTTGGTCCTTGGTGATACTCCAGGAAGGGTCTGCTTTCCACATCACACAGAGGCAGGGAAAGGGGCTGTACCATGTTTATTGTCTCCTGACACCTCTGGTTCCCCTGCCTCCCACCCCCGCCTGGGTAAGGGCATGTGCCTTCCAAGCTGTCCGAGGACACCCGCCTGGCCCGGTTCGGTCTTCCTAGCTACCTGCAGAGGAATGACTCCATGTGGGGCTGGGGATAGAGTGGGTACCACCTTCCTCTCCCCTGGCTGAACTGGGGCCCCTATATAGGGAGAGCTGGGTCTTCACCCTCTGCCTCACTCTTTCTGAGCCACTGTGAGGACTATCTGTAGGGCCTGGAAGGTGGAGGTCAGGTTAGGGGTGGGCAAGGCATGGAATCTGAAGGGAATACAGGGATGTGGGGTGGAGGGTGGGGCATCTCCTCCTATGCAGAAGAGGAAAGAAATGGGACTAGCTCAGGAGCTCTCTGCCCAGTGTTGAACTCACTGAGATGGACAGGAGCCAAGCTGGGCAGAGAGCAGGAAGGAAGTCAGGGGTGGGCAGGGGGCACAGATCAGGGGGATCAGTGGGAAGGAGAGGAACCAGGATAGAAATGGGGGGTTCAGGAGGGACAAAGTTGAGGCAGGAGGGCATGAGAAGAGCTGGGACAGGAAGGGGCATAGAAAGATGGGTGTGGCCAACCTCTATCCCCCTACTCCAACACATCTCATTATAGACTTGCAATTCCCAGTTCTGGCAACCTCCCCTAGGTGTGCCTCAGCCCACCGGCTCCCGGGTGCCTCCTCCTTCCTGCCCAGCGAGGGCCCTTCTGACCTCTGCCCAGTCGCCTTGACTCACCCTCCACCAGCAGCCGAGTGTGGGCGCTGTCCTGGCCGGCCTGGCAGCAGTAGGTGCCTTGGTCCTCAGGTCGCACGTCATGGATGACCAGGCTGTGGGTGGGGCCGTGGCTGCGCAGTTCATACTTGTCTCCCGGGCACAGGTCGACCCCTTCCCGCAGCCAGCACACGTGGCCCCCCGAGCGGGACACAGTCACCTCCAACACCGCCCGACGGCCCACCAGAACTGTCTTCTCGCGAGGGGGCCGGCGGCACATCTGGAGAGGCAGTGCTGGGGGTGAGAGGCGGGGCTTAAGTTAATTG
The DNA here is from genome assembly GCA_004027775.1 of Bradypus variegatus. NCBI lineage: Eukaryota > Metazoa > Chordata > Mammalia > Pilosa > Bradypodidae > Bradypus > Bradypus variegatus. The sequence continues at coordinate 1,235 of PVKY010001545.1, read as the reverse complement.
GGATTCGCCGGACTCCCGGGAGAAGAGGCACATCTGCCCTCCCTGCACCCTCCAATCCTGGTCTCAGCCCTCTAGGCCACGTTCCGTAACTCTATACCCTCAGCCCCAAGTCTCCCCCTCCCCCCTCCGCTCCGGGAAAGACGCGGCCCTCGGTGACCCGCCTCAGGAGCGCCTAGGACCAGCCACCAGCCCGCCAATCCAAGGACCGGAGGCGATATCCATCCCCGGCCGCCTCCGCCCCAATGGCCTACCCTCCACCTCCAGCTGAGCCACGGACTGGGCGGGTCCGGCCTGGAAGCGGACTTCACCCGCGTCCTCGGCGCGCAGCTCGCTCAGCACCAGAACGTGTTTCTTCCCTGGGAGTGAAGCAGGGGCGGATGCTAGCGAAGCCGGAGCCGCCTCGGGGGAGGGTTAGGGTGAGGGCGGGGCCGGAGCTGGCTCAAGGGTCGGTTCGGATGCGCCAAGTGTGCACCGGGGTGAGCGGAACCGAGATGCCGAGGGGGAAGACGAGCTGCTTGGGATCGAGGGCTCAGAGCTGAGGGGACGGGGAAAGACCCGGAGGTTGGTCTCCTTGGCCTGTGGGGCGGGACCTATTCGGGCCGGAGGCGGGGCTAATCCCAGTAGGGCGGGGTCTGTCAGAGCCGGGCGGGGCAGCCAGAGACTGGACAGGACAGAAAGAGGGCCAGACCTTCCTGTCGGATGCGGACGGGGCCTCCCTGTCTCAGCGGACGGCCTCCGAGCTGCCAGCTCCCCGTGGTCTCGGCCTCCGATACCGTGCACTGGAATGTGGCGCTGTCGCCTTCCCGGGAGCGCACCGACCGGAGCTCGGAGAGGACAGATACTGTGCGCTCTGGGCGGAGCCGGGAGCGTGAGGCGGGGCGGAAGGGGGCGGTTCCAGGCCACGCCCCCGCTCCGCCCCTCGCCCGAGAAGCACCCGGGGTCCGGTCCCCGCAAGGTCTACCCCACAACCTGCGCCCTAGGCAGTGCCCGGACCCTGTGTCGCCCCAGACCCACCGCGCACGGTCAGGCGGACGGGTCCCGCACGGGCCGTCCTCACCACGCAGCTGTAGGTCCCGGCGTCCAATGGGTCGCAGTGCCGCAGCTGCAGAAGGCGGCGCGTGCCGAGGGCCTGGAGCCTGACCTGAGGGCTGGGGGCGAGCGCGCGCCCGTCCTAGCGGAGAGAATTGAGGGTGGGGGGCGAGTCCGGCGGTGCAACAGGGGCCGCGGCCCTGAGA
>PVKY010001544.1:0-31001 GCA_004027775.1 Bradypus variegatus | reverse complement strand
CAGCAAACTAATCCTAAACCAAGTAGAAGAAAATAAATAACAAGAATTAAAGCAAAAATAAATGACATAGAGAACAAAAGAAATAATAGAGAGAACAAATAACACCAAGAGTTGCTTCTTTGAGAAGATCAACAAGATTGACAAGCCCCTAGCTAGACTGACAAAAAGAGAGAAGACCCATATAAACAAAATAATGAATAAGAAAGGTGACATTACTGTGGATCCCGAAGAAATTTAAAAAATTATAAGAGGATACTATGAACAACTGTATGCCAACAAACTGGATAATGTAGAGGAAATGGACAATTTCCTGGAAACACATGAACAACTTAGACTGACCAGAGAAGAAATAGAAGACCTCAACCAACAAATCACAAGCAAAGAGATCCAATCAGTCATCAAAAAACTTCTCACAAATAAATGCCCAGGGCCAGATGGCTTCACAGGGGAATTCTACCAAACTTTCCAGAAAGAACTGACACCGATCTTACTTAAACTCTTTCAAAACATAGAAGAAAATGGAACACTACCTAACACATTTTATGAAGCTAACATCCCAAAGATGCCACAAAAAAGGTAAACTACAAGCCAATCTCCCCAATGAATATAAATGCAAAAATTCTCAACAAAATACTTGCAAATCGAATCCAGAGACACATTAAAAAAATCATACACCATGACCAGGTGGGGTTTATTCCAGGCATGCAAGGATGGTTCAACATAAGAAAATCAGTCAATACAATACAACACATTAGTAAATCAAAAGAGAAAAATCAAATGATCATGTCAATAGATGCTGAAAAAGCATTTGACAAAATCCAACATTGCTTTTTGATAAAAAAAAAAAAACACTTCAAAAGGTAGGAATTGAAGGAAACTTCCTCAATATGATAAAGGGCATATATGAAAAACCCACAGCCAGCATAGTACTCAATGGTGAGAGACCGAAAGCCTTCCCTCTAAGATCAGGAATGAGACAAGGGTGCCTGCTGTCACCACTGTTATTCAGAATTGTACTAGAAGTGCTAGCCAGGGCAATCTGGCAAGACAAAGAAATAAAAGTCATCCAAATAGGAAAGGAAGAAGTACAACTGTCATTATTTGCAGATAATATGATCTTATTTCTGGGAAACCCTGAGAAATTGATGATACAGCTACTGGAGCTAGTAAACAAATTTAGCAAAGTAGTGGGATACATGATTAATGCACATAAGTCAGTAATGTTTCTATACACTAGAAATGAAAGAAGTGAATAGACACTCAAGAAAAAGATACCATTTTCAATAGCAACTAATCAAGTATGTAGGAATAAACTTAACCAAAGATGTAAAAGACCTATACAAAGAAAACTACATAACTGTACTAAAAGAAATAGAAAGGGATCTTAAAAGATGGAAAAATATTCCATGTTCATGGATAGGAAGGCTAAATCTTATTAAGATGTCAGTTCTACCCAAACTCATCTACAGATTCAATGCAATCCCAATCAAAATTCCAACAGCCTACTTTGCAGACTTGGAAAAGCTAGTTATCAAATTTCTTTGGAAGGGGAAGATGCCTCGAATTGCTAAAAACACTCTAAAAAAGAAAAAGGAAGTGGGAGGACTTACACTCCCTGACTTTGAAGTTTACTATAAAGCCATAGTAGTCAAAACAGCATGGTACTAGCACAAAGACAGACATATTGATCAATGAAATTGAATTGAGAATTCGGAGATAGACCCCCAGATCTACAGCTGACTGATCTTTGATAAAGCCCCCAAAGCCTCTGAAGTGGGACATAAGAGTCTTTTCAACAAATGGGGCTGGGAGAGTTGGATATCCATATCCAAAAGAATGAAAGAGGACCCCTACCTCACACGCTACACAATAATTAACTCAAAGTGGGTCAAAGACCTCAATATAAAAGACAGTACCATAAAACTCCTAGGAGATAATGTAGGGAGACATCTTCAAGACCTTGTATTAGGAGTTCACTTCCTAGACTTTACAGCCAAAGCACAAGCAACAAAGGAAAAAATAGATAAATGGGAACTCCTCAGGCTTAGAAGTTTCTGTACCTCAAAGGAATTTGCCAAAAAGGTGAAAAGGCAGCCAACTAAATGGGAAAAAAGTTTTGGAAACCGATGTATCTGACAAAAGATTGATATCTTGAATATATAAAGAAATCCTACAACTCAATGACAATAGTACAGACAGCCCAATTATAAAATGGGCAAAAGATATGAAGAGACAGTTCTCTGAAGGGGAAATACAAATGGCCAAGAAACACATGAAAAAATGTTCAGCTTCACTAGCTGTTAGAGAGATGCAAATTAAGACCGTAATGAGACATCATCCCACACCAATTAGAATGCTGCCATTAAACAAACAGGAAACTAAAAATGCTGGAGAGGATGTGGAGAAATTGGAAATCTTATTCATTGTTGGTGGGACTTTATAATGGTTCAACCACTCTGGAAGTCAGTCTGGCAGTTCCTTAGAAAACTGGATATAGACTTACCTTTGATCCAGCAATTGTACTTCTCAGTATATACCCGGAAGATCTGAAAGCAGTGACATGAACAGATATCTGCATGCCAGTGTTCATAGCAGCATTATTCACAATTGCCAAGAGATGGAAACAACCCAAATGTCGTTCAACAGATGAGTGGATAAATAAAATGTGGTATATATACACATGATGGAATACTATGCAGCTGTAAGAAGGAACAATGTTGTGAAACATACGACAACTTGGATGAACCTTGAAGACATAATGCTGAGTGAAATAAGCCAGGCACAAAAAGAGAAATATTATATGCTACCACTAATGTGAACATTTCTGGGGGAGAATGCAGGGGTGTTGGGTTTGCCCACCTTGATGGTTGCTGATATGCTCACAGACTTTGGGGACTGGTAGTTTGATAGGCTGAGCCTCAGTCACGGGTCTTGCCCTTGGGAAGACTGTTACTGCAAAGGAGAGGCTAGACTTGCATATAATTGTGCCTAAGAGCCTCGCCCTGAATGCCTCTTTGTTACTCACATGTGGCCCTCTCTCTCTCTAGCTAAGCCAACTTGGCAGATGAGATCACTGCCCTCCGCCCTATGTGGGATCAGACACCCAGGGGAGTGAATCTCCCTGACAATGTGGAATATGACTCCCAGGGAGGAATATGGACCTGGCATCATGGGATGGAGAACATCTTCTTGACCAAAAGGGGGATGTGAAAGGAGAGGAAATAAGTTTCAGTGGCTGAGAGATTCCAAAATGAGCCGAGAGGTCACTCTGGTGGGCACTCTTACACATAATATAGATAACCCATTTTAAGTTCTAATGAATTGGAATAGCTAGTAGTAAATACCTGAAACTATCTAACTACAGCCCAGAACCCATGAATCTTGAAAACGATTGTATAAAAATGTAGCTTATGAGGGGTGACAGTGTGATTGGGAAAGCCATATGGATCACACTCCCCTTTGTTTAGTTTATGGATGAATGAGTAGAAAAAAGGGGGGAAACTCAGTATTCTTTTTTGCTTTTATTGTTCTTTTTTACTTTAATTTTTATTCTTATTACTTTTGTGTGTGTGGTAATGAAAATGTTCAAAAATTAATTTTGGTGATGGACACACAATTATATGGTGGTGCTGTGAACAATTGATTGTACGATTTGTATGACTGCATGGTATGTGAATATAGCTCAGTAAAATTGAATTATTAAAAAAAAACAAACTACCATGTAACCTGGTAATTCCACTCCTAGCTTTATACCCTAAAGAATTGAAAGCAGGGACTCAGACAGTTATTTGTCCACCAATGTTCATTGCAGAATTAGTCACAATAGCCAAAAGGTGGAGGCATCCCAAGTGTCCATCAACAGACAAATGGATAAACAAAATGTGGTCCATCCAGACAATGGAATATCATTCACCATAAAAGGAGGTGAAGGGCTGTACATGCTGCAATGCGGATGAGCCGTGAAGACATCATTTTGGGTAAAATATGCCAGATCCAAAAGGACAAATAGTGTAGGATTTCTCTTATATGAAAGACTTGGAAAAAGGCAATTCCTACAGACAGGAAGTAGAACAGTGGTCACCAGGGGTTGTGGGAGTTGGGAATGGGGGGTTACTGTTGAGTGAGCAGAGCTTGGGTTTGGGATGGTGAAAATAGTCTGGACATAGTGGTGGAATTTCCCTAGTCTTGTCAATGTACTTAAGGTCAAAGAATTGTCCCTGTAAAATGATTGTTATGTTATGTATATTTTACCACAAGTAAAAGGAAATAATTTTTAAAAAACATCATAACACATGAAAAGCAGCAAATAGTAGACTCAGTAGTGAAGAAAATCACATCGGTGCCGGCTGGGACAGGGCTGAGAAGTCGACATGTGAGGCGCAGGGGAAAACGGGGCGCGGAGCAGTGGGGGGGCATCCGCAGGCCTGCGGGAGCACGATGCAGCAGGGATGGAATTCAAAAGCAGAGGGCCGCGGGCGCCAGGCTCCTCGGAACCGGCGTGTCCCTCTCTTCTCCTTCCTCCACTCCGTCTCCTTCTTCGAGTTTTCAACAGAAAGGTGTGTTCATTTTTCCTTATGTCATTAACAATAGATGGGAATCTTCTGAAAATAAAGAGCTGGAAATTGCAGAATGAAAGGAGTGCCACATTCCAGAAAAGGAAGGTCTGCCTGGAACGAGTCACCTCCTGGGGTTGAACTTCCTTCTGCACCCCGTTCTTCCCAGGCGGGGTGTCTGGGGCAGCCGGGGCAGCGGGGACAGTGGGGGCAGCAGGGGCAGTGGTGCAAGGACCCGGCTCTGCCACCTGCCAACCCAGCACCCCTCCTCCTTAGAGTCGTGTTTGTTGAGGTACAAGGCGAAGGTCACCTTTGGGGGCCCAGTTAAATGAGTTTTAACAAATGCAAAAAGCCAGGTAATGCCAGCACAATCCTGACACATGCCAGCCCCCCCAGAGCACCCCCTCCTGGGTGCCCCAGCCCTGGTCACCCTGCGCTGCTCTGTCCTCACGTGTCGCCTTCGGGTGTCAGTGGCCCTCTGCGTCTCCCTCAGTCACTCAGCCTGTGAGGTCCGTCTGTCTGTCCGCACACCCGTCTGTCCTCTCCCCAGGCTGAGGCCCAGAGGGGCTTCCAGGTTGGGGCGACTCCTAGAAACCACCGCAAACATTTGCTCACAGGCTTCCGTGTGACCCCAAGTTGTCGCGTCCCCAGGCAGCGTTTTGCAGCCTTTCCTCTTTTTTTAATCGACCTTCTAAGAAGGCTTTTTACCTTTATTTGCATTAATCTTCCTCCTCCTCCGAAAATGAAATTTTCCATCACAAATACCTGGCTGTGTCGGGACTGGGCCCTCTGGAGGCTGCCAACCCCCGGACCAGCTGAGCCCGGGGCCACGGCCCGTGCTGCTCCCTCCGGTGACGTCTCTGCTCAGGGCTTTCCCATTTCCTGTAACTAAAGGCCTTTCCTGCATGGGGAGCCTGTATTGTTGGCAACCCCTGCACAGAAGATGGGGGTCAGGAAGTGCCGCAGGGATGGTCATTTCTGGGAATCCGCATCCCCTTGGGGGCCTGCGGTGGGCCTCACACACGTCTACAGGGAGCACCGGTTCTTCCAAAAGGGGAGGACAGAGCCTCTTGGACAAGGCAAGAATTGTACAAAGGTTCCTGAATGTTCGATGCCTTTAGGAATTACCCAGGATATAACAAGCGAAAAAAGTTACAGAAGCATATATAGTTCCAGTCTGTAAAGTAAAAGCAGAGAGAGACTCGTCTTCATTTCAGGGACCGCTGTAACAAAGCCCCACAAACCAGGGCTTCAAACGACGGAAACGGACTCAGCTCTGGAGGCGGAAGATGGCGGCCTCTAGGCCAGCATGGGGGAGTCAGCTCCAGCCACCACCCCCTTACCAGGCCCCTGCTCTGGGGGTCTGGGGGCCACAGTGTGGCGAGGAGCCGAGCTCAGTCCCTGCTCCAGCATTGCTGTGTGGCCATCTTCTGTCCCCTCTCTGTCCCCTCTCCCCTGCATGAGAAGCCCAGTCTAATTCCCTCTGTAATGACTATTTCCAAATACCCTCACCTTCTGAGGAGCTGGGGAGCAGCAGCCAATGTACCTTTTTGAGGGGGGTGGTTTTGAGGGACACAATGTAACCCTTAAGAAGTCTGCACAAAGGGAAAAAAAAGATTGAAGGAAAACACCATAAATGCAAACAGCGGTTACTGCTGAGTATACACTGTGAATGGTTTGGATTTCCTTCCTTATCTGCTCCTAAAGCCCAGATTTACAATCTGAGGCAGACTTGACCGATGCTCCCAGCCCTGCCCTCCAGCTCAGGCCCTGAGGCCCCTGTTCCCTCCCTGGGGCACCCCCACGTTTGCCTCAGTGGACCAGCCGATGCCGGGGGACCCAGGTTGTGTGGAGGGCAGGGAGATCCCCTGACCCTGGGTGCTCCCCTCCACTGGGGACCCCAAGAGCTTCAAGTCTTCTGATAAAACTGCTCTTTCCATGTTCCCATTTAGCTGCTTCTGCAGAAGGCAGGCACGGGACAGCCAAGGGCTGGAGCAGGAGCTACATCCAAGGGACAGACACAGTGCCATGAGGCGCTCGTGCCCCCGGGCTTTCTCCGAGGGGAGTCTCATGGTGTGAACACAGCTGCTGGGGGCCTGTGGCCACATCTGAGCCCCAGGGGCAGGCTCCAACTGGACTCATCGTCACAGCTGTTTCTAGAAAGCCAAGGACAGCATGTGCACAGTCCGTGGGTGACATGGGCTGATGAGGTCATGGGGTGGGGTCACTCAGGCTGGAGTTGAGGCATGGATGGGGTTTTGGATGGAGATCCAGGCCGGGGAAGGCAGAGCTGCCTGATGCTGCAAGGAAGTTTAGAGGGGCACATAAGGATGGGTGTTGGGATAAATGCCAAGGAGACATATCTGAAGAATATGTGAAGGAATTGAGGGTCTAAAACTTGGACTCTATTTTTTCAAAGCATTTTAGGGAAACCCCTGTGACAGCGACTTCAAGGCAAGAAAGGCCTCACAGGTTTCCAGGCAGGCCCCGTGCCAAGCACTCTTTAGCCTCCGTACAGCGGAGTTTGGATTTTCACCAATTGGCAGAAGGTTAACCATGGGAACTCTCTGCAGGGGTCTTTCAGAGCTGGCCCCCTGAAGGTTGGTAGGGTGCTTGGCATGCTGCAGCCTTCTGGGACGACGGGGCCTCCCCTGGCGGTGTGAGGCCCATGGCTGTGTGGGGCTGCCCGGGTGCTCTGCACCTGGAACTTGTGCTTCATTGCACTTGCTTTCAGGAGCTCCCTCCTGCTCTGCTGAGTTGAGATGGAAATGGGTGTTGGCATTGTCACCATCGCCACAAGCAGGCAGATGTGTGGCCTTGGGGTGTGGGGACTGCTCTGCCCCAAACATTTTCTCTTTTGCTGTTTATGGCTAGCTGTGGCCCACATGCTTGCTGACAAGCCAAGTTCTGGCACTGGGCCTCCCAGCCATCCTCAGGTATGCGTAGCCTTGCTCGTGGTTGGAGCTCAGGCGCAAGGTCCACACAGCACAGAAGGCGGGCGGGAAGCTGCTTCTCCCTTGGACTGAACAGCCCTGCCCGCCAGCTCGGCCTCCGCTACCCACTGAACTACAGCTGCTTCCTGGCCAGGCCCCTCTCGGTTTAAGCTCTGCCAGTCACCAAGACGGTCCTTTCAAAACATCATTATCAGCCTCCGGACCGCTAAAGGGCTGGGATTTGGAAATAAACTCCCCCAAGGCCTCCTATGCTCTGGCCCTGCGTCTCCCACTTCCTCTCACCCCAGGCCGGCCTGGACCAGGGCCCCTGGCCCTTGAGGACACTTGTCCTCCAGCTAGGCACTCCCCCAAGTCCTGCCCAGCCGTGCTCTCCTGCCCACCCTGCACTGGGCTCCTGCTGGTTCTGGGGGTTCAGTGACTTACAGACAGAGACGCAGGTCTGGGTCCCTCTGCCCTCCCTCCCCGCTGGCCCGGAAGCTGGTGGCGCTCACCTGAGCTCAGCGATGGGGTCTGCAACCGCCTCAAACTTCCCAAGGTTTCAAGAAAAGACTAAGGAAGGGCAGAACAAGACAAAATGTTCCGTAGATGTTTATTCTACTCCAAGGAACCAAACCTAAGAAGTTCCATGTTTTAATGTAGTGATATACTTCGCAATATAAAATACAATTTACAGAAATTTCTATCAAGTAAACAAGGAAACATCCTTGATTTTTTATATTTCTGTATTTAAATTAGAAAGATTTGTTTTATTTGTAAAAAACCTTCACATCATATTAGATGTTGGAGCACAACCCCACTTCAGTGGGGTCCAACCCGCAGCCTGCAGTCCACACGGCAGCCACCCCCACTGCTGGGCTCTCGCAACTTAGAAATTTGTGCTATAAAGTGAAAAACTGTAGTGACGTATAATGGAATAGAGTTCAAAGGACAAATGAAATCCTCTAATTTTACATTTGCAAAAGTAATTTTATGAAAATATAAAAATTATCAAAGTGTATTTGTACAAATAAATTAGCAAGGTTTTCTCAATTTCATACTTCAGAAGTATTTGAAAAATACATGACAAGAAGCAGTATACTGTATTTCACAGTGACCGCTTTCTACGTAGTTTGTAGTTCTTGAACTAATATCACTCTTTTCCATCTCAGACTTTATACAAATATTGTTCCATTCTCAATGACAGACTTTTAAATTTCTCATCTGACAAATATAACAGTTCAAAGCTTAGTGCATCTTTCCTGGGATATAGGAAGATATAGGAAGAACTGCTCAGAAGGCAAAATTCAAATCAAAGAACCTCCCCCCACTCCCCTAAAAGTATACTTAACCAGTTTATTTTCTCATTTTCTTTAGGGTGGTAAAATTTAGACATTTTTCCAATAAATTGTCATTTAAAATGCAACTGTTTCTATTTGGGCATATGTTGCTTTTAATGTTTTTGAAAAAAAATTCTAAGACAATATATAAAAACTGAGCAAAACAAAAATGTGTTTTTGCTTCCTGTTTGAAATTTGTAATTCAGATTTCCTTATGACAAGAAAAATGCACTTACAAGTTTTGTGTGTCTCATCCTCCCAGATACAAAGTAGTAATACTGCTCTCCCTTAATCAGGCCAGAAATGCATGAAGCCATGGAAACCCCACCCGAGGGCAGCAGGGGGCCCCTCTGACAGCACGTGACAGATGGGAAAACCAGCCTTTTGAACACAGAACTACAGATGCGATGTCAGTAAAGGTATGGCTCTAAGGTCCACAGACATTCCCTTAACATTTACAACAGTCAGGTTCTTGGAAAAGGTAGCTTTATAATCTGAAAAAGCAATATGCTTTTAGTGACACTTTCCCATTGCTATAATTTTGAATGGAAATACGGAGTTCTTAGTTTTTAAAAAAGCATCAGAGTTGTAAAGGTGTGAAATTCCATTAAGAAACCATCATACACGAAGTTAGTCATGTTTAGAAACCCGGAATACACCACCTTCACCCAGGCCACTGCCCGCTGGAGACCCCCGGCCTAGGCCTGCGCGGGGGGCGCACTGCCCGCCGCGGGGGCCCTGGGCGCCTCGGACTTCAGGTCGCCGCCGCTCTCCTTGCTCTTGCTGCAGTCCTTGCGGTCCCGGCCCCGCTCCTGCGGGTCTCTGTCCTTGTCCCTTGCCTGCTCGCGGTCCCGCTCCCGGCTCCGAGACCTGTCCCGGTCGCGCCGTCGATCCCGGTTCCTGCTCCTCTCCCGGCTCCAGTCCCACTCCTTGGCCCACTGGGCCTCCCGCTCCTTGTCCCGGCTCGCGGCCCTGTCCTTGGGCCGGTCCCACTCTCTGCCGGCGTCCTTGTCCCGGTGCCTCTCCCAGTCCCGCGCGCGGCCCCGGCCTGGGAAGGGCTGGGTACGGGTTCCCACTGATCCTGGAACTGGGGCTGGGGGACGCCCCCTTTCTGTGCGGTTGGGGGGAACGCGGAGGCCCGCTCGCCAGGCGTGCACTGCGGTGCTCTATCTCCCTCGGCACCAACTGCCGGACTGTCTGTTTTTTCATGAAACTGAAGATTTCTTGGATCCTCGAACTGGAACGCACCGAGAGATTTCTCCTGAGATGTGAACATTGTGCTCGAGAAAGGCTCCCTTCCCCCAGGAGCGCTGAAACTCTGCCCATCGCTGTGCAGAGGGAAATTGGGCTGCAAGGCACAGCTGGGCAGCGTGGGCAGCAGCACTTTTCGCACGGGCCTGGGGGCGCTGTCCCCGGCCCCCAGGGGGTGGGCGCTCTCGGGGAGCTGCGTGGCTGCATCTTCCAGGCGCTTGCTCTGCTGGCCGCCGTGGTTGGACAGCGGTGGACCCTTCTTACCAGGCACCCACTGGGGAGGTGCCAATTCCCACTCCTCCAGGGCCAGCAGTAGCAGCTGGGCTGTGTCGGGCCCCCCAGGGGTGTCCCGGGAAGGCGGGGAGCTGTGCGAGCCATTGGCCGGTGGCTTGAGCTCCCCGGCTTCGCTGCTCTCCACCGCCAGCCTCCGGGCCTGCCGGGGGTCTTGGCTCGGCCTCGGTTCTGATCTTGGGTGGGCACCCTGGGTGGCCAGGCTGCTGCTGGGAAGTAGGGTGGGTTTGTCTGGGATCTGTGGCTCTGGCTGGAACAGCTCTGCCTTGGTCAGCGAGGCCTTGGGCAGGGGTGACATTAACGCTTGTGACACTGAAAAGTGGGCCATGGAGGCCCCCATGGCTGCCCTCTGCTGCCACAGGCCCTCCTCCTGCTCCTCGAGCTGTCTCTTCTGCTCTTCAATCTGCCTGTTCAGTTCTTCTAACATTTTCTGTTGTTCAACCAAGGAGGGAGTGGTGATATCAGCGGCATACTCAGCAGACCTCTCTGTGGAGTTACTTTTAACATCTGCACACATTCCATTGGGCAGGTTGTCAATGGTGACCTTGGCCTCCTCTAGGATGGTCTCGTCTTCGGGGTCATAGGCCAACTCCTCCTTCTCGGCGGGTTCAGGAGCCTTTTCCGCATCCCCATGTTTCCCTCGTTCTGTGAGTGGGGTGTCGAAGGCCCACTCAGGATCATACTCTTCCTCGGGGTCATAGGGCTGTCATCCTCTTCTTCCTCCAAAGTTTTGTCTTTTGAAAACTGACCAAATTGCTGGACAATTGGATCCAGCAAGAGAGTGGCTGACACCCTGTCATGCGCCTTGGTTTTTGCATCTGGGTGGGAGGCTGCAGTGGACTCAGCAGAATCTTTGGCAGGGGGATTGAAGGATTTCTTTTTTCCAAAAAGAGTCTGGAGGATGTGTTCTAGGGGTGAAGCAGTCTTGGAAGCAGATGAAGTGGTGGAGGCGGCTGCCCCTGTGACTGCCGTGGACGCTGTTGATGCTGTGACAGTGCTTGTGGCCCGGGCCGGAGGGATGACAGGATCTTTGATGCTGAAGCTGGCACTGCCAGGGGCTCCGGCAGGGGGGGTGGGGGTGGCGGTGACCCTGGGGGATTGCTGCTGGCAGCGGCGTCTGCAGAGAAGAGCTGATATTTGGAGGGCTTCTTTTCAGGGTGAGGAGCTGCAGTTACTTTGGGGTAGGCTGCAACATCCACTTGTGTTTGGAGCCGGCTTCACTTTTCCTCTATCTTGTCCAACCCTCCAGCATTTGAAGGACATTTTATTTTCTGATGGATTACTAACCCAAGGATTGCATTTGGATGTGGTGACTGAAGACCTGAAAAACAAAATATTTGTGCAAATTTTAGAATCAAAATTCAGTTTTTATCCCTTAGAATAAACTGTATTAAGGGCTTTAGTGGGGAATATTCTCCACAGGTAGAGGGAAGGAATTCGGTAGCAAAATAAAACCACGTTTGAAGAGCTTATCACAGAGCCTGCCAGGTTCTCGTGGTGTGAACACTCCCTGTCCGGCCCTCATGTCCCCACAGTCAGCCCCTCACCACAAATGACAGGACCCAGGGCCCAATTCATGAGCAAAATTCATGTTACATATTTCAAAATTATAGACAATGCTCAAGCACTAATGTGGTGGTGGTGGTGGTGGTGAAGGCCAGTAAGCAAAAGTCTAAATTATCTTGAAAGTACTTATGTACTGGGAAGATTTTTAAACAAAATCCTAGTTTGGGATGTTCTTTTATCTGCTTCTTGCTACAGGAGGGTATGGGGGGGCTGTCCTTTTGTGATACAAAAATTAAGCTGAATATGCTAATATTATATAACAAATAGGAACCAATTCCTCCACTCAATTATAATAAGCAGTAAAGCACAAACCATTAGGTAAATTCATTAGTCTCTGATGTCAAAATTACGATTAATGGGGAAAATGCTACTAACTGAAATGGCTAAATGTTAGGTTTAGAAAAAAATTCAATGGGCACTGACTTACTGAGAGTTCCTCAACACCGGGTCCTTGTAAACATGGGACCCCAGGCTTAGGACACCTGACAGTGATGGACAGAGCACATGGACACGTGTGCTAGTGGTCATGGGGCACAGGGCAGTAGTTTTTTTTTTTACTTCAGTTTTATTGAAATATATTCACATATCATACAGTCATCCATGGTGTACAATCAACTGTTCACAGTATGATCATATAGTTATGCATTCATCACCCCAATCTATTTCTGAACATTTTCCTTACATCAGAAAGAATCAGAATAAGAAACATAAAAGTAAAAAAAGATCACCCAAACCATCCCCCCATCTTACTCTATTTACCATTTAGTTTTTGTCCCCATTTTTCTACTCATCCATCCATACACTAGATAAAGGGAGTGTGAGCCACAAGGTTTTCACAATCACACTTGTCACCCCTTGTAATCTACATTATATACAATCATCTTCAGGAGTCCAGACTACTGGGTTGGAGTTTGGTAGTTTCAGGTATTCACTTCTAGCTATTCCAATACACTAAACCCTAAGAGGTGTTATCTATACAGTGCATAAGAATGTCCACCAGAGTGACCTCTCAACTCCATTTGAAATCTCTCAGCCACTGAAAGTATTTTGTCTCATTTTGCATCCCCCTTTTGGTCAAGAAGATATTCTCAATCCCATGATGCTGGGTCCAGATTCATCCCCGGGAGTCATATCCTGCATTGCCAGGGAGATTTACACCCCTGGGAGTTGGGCATGGGGCAGTAGTTTTAAAAAATAATGATTTCTTAAAGGATTACCCCAAACATTCTAAGTTGTGGTATATTGTTTCAGCAAAGCTACTAGTCCAGTAAGGGTCCTTCCCCCAAAGTCACAATACAGCCAGAAGGCCAAAGGGGAACTAAAATTCCAGGTCACAAACCAGTAATTTAGGGAGAAAAGAACAAAGTTTGTTCCAATAGCAAAAGCTATTTAATATTACTCAAACTGCATAAATTCAACTTCTAGACCCTTTTAAGATTACTGTGGTGTACAAAGGTATGTTACATTTCCATACTTTTTACTTACAATTAAAAATCAGTATTAAGATTTCCCTATTCTTTTTGTGATTAAAAAATATATATGGGAAATTATGGTAATTTCCTCAGACATTATTATATAGTCTTACAAAGGTTTGTCATTAATATTCCTAAATTTCAGCCACAGACAGGGCCACAGGCTGAACTCCTGGGGTGGGCAAAATTCTATTCCCACCCCATGCCAAACCGGTGGGGGGCGAGCCAGCATGTCGGTCTGTCCATCTGCCGGGATCAAGGAGATCACTTTCTCCCTCCCTCCTGGGAGCCGAGGCCTCCTGCCCCACAGGCTGGGGTGTGAGTTGAGATGCACCCACCTCTTCCTAAGCTGTAAGGGGCCAGGCCCTAGAACCTCACCGCCAGCCCCTCACTGAATGCCCTCTGGCTGGCCCTTTTGGTAAGAGCTGGGTGAGGGAAGGACAAGAACTGCCAAGTTGGCCAGGCTATACTGAATACAACCAGAGTTTTCTGCCCAGCAAACGTGAAGGGCAGTCTATCAAGTTCATTTTGTAATTGACAAGAATTAAGGAAACTTTAACTTCAAAACAGTACTTCTCTCACTATAAAAGCTATTTATTTACCCAACGCTTTACAGCCTACTGGAACCCAGTTGTTGGGTGTGGTCGATGGCCGAAATGCCTATTATGGGCTGTCTGGGCCAAATATATTTGTTGACAGTGGTCCCAGAACTTGCAAAATTGGTTTAATTACTGCACACTCTGCCAACATGCTGAGCTACCTGCTAAGTTCTGACATCTTCCCCCTTAAGAATCCTGACATCAAGGGCAGAAGTGAGGGGACATGCTTGAAGGCGTGGGGGATGTGGAGATGAGGAGCCAGGGGGAAGAAGGCTGAGGGCAAGGGCCTGGCAGCCTTAGTCGGGGCAGGTCACCGCTAGCAGCCATTGAGCCTCAACTCGGAGGGGCTATGCCATTCACTGAGGGAAAGGCTCAATTTCTACAGGGCTCTGTAGGGCCTTTGGCACAAATTGCATCCCAGGTCATAAGTTGTGTGTGGTGAGTCAATTACTGTGAAGCCCAGGAAGACACAGTGCCTAGGCCCTGTGAAGTGTGCCACCCCAAAGGAAACATAACAGTCTAACATGCTTATTAAAGGAAAGAAGCAGTTAGCTTGCCCCTGCCCTGGAGAAACTCTTTAGACTTCAGTTTTGGTGCTGTATTCATCACAGGTAAGGTTATTACTAAATTACTTAATATACTGGTTTGAAAACAGAGCTACTAGAGACTTGCATCTCCTTAAGCAGGTGGCATTTTAAAATGCTTCAAACTCTTGAGTATCTCATCTGTAGTCAAATCAAATGCCCAAACTGGATTAGTTTTGAACTTCCCACTAATCTTTCCCAGGACTTTACATTGGGCTGTCCCAAAAGGCATACCCCAGTTCTGTAGTTATATCTTAGCACCTGATATTCTTATGTTATGGTTGCATGACTGTTTGAAATGTAACTAGCATCTTAGAAATAACTTGCTTATGGAAGAAACAATACAATTCACTTCTGGCTTGAACCTTAGAAGCAATTACAGAGTTGAGGAGCAGTCCCAAAATTTCGTTCTACACTGCAACAGGGTGGGTGTCTAGCATGACAGTACCACACTGCGTGACTGCATCTGGGTGGATGTCAGAGGGCCAGGCTTCCTTCTGTGTGTCCCACTCCCAGCCCAGGCTCACCCCACTGTGATGACTGCAGTGTTAAGTGTGCTGACCTTCTGGGCAGTGCGGGTGTATGTGTGTGTCAAGAAGGTGCAGTAGGCAGTGAGACAAGCTGGCTGCAATGTGGATACTGGTGGCCCGACTCCCAACTGGTATAGTCTGAGGCCCAGGGCTGCTGCTTTGGTTTTGCAAAATTACTTCTTTTCTCTACTGTTAGAAGCAAGGATGCTTACTTACCTACCTCCCTTCTGAGGATTGCTGTGAGGTGTACAGTTCATGAAGTGGATGAGAATAAGCAATTAGGTGGGCAGGATATTTAAATATCAGCTGCAGTTAAAATATGCCACCCCTGACTTCCAGACAAGAAGCCTATCAGACTGAGCACAAGGGTGTTGAGCCGTCCCCTCCCCGCCACAGAGGAGTGAAAATGTCTGTCTTGAGAACATGTGCTTGTTTGTAGCAAGTCTCTCTGGCTCCATGCATGCACCCCAGGGTTTCTGTGGTGGAAGGGTCTAGCCTCAGACTCAGTGGTGAGAACTAGGCCACAGATACTCAGAGAGGAACTGAGAAACCCAGAGAAGGGTCTACCTGACAGGTGTGTGCCAATTAATCCCCCGACCCATGGCCAATGCTAGGATGTGTGTCCAGGTGTGCCAGCAGTAGGCCCGTGAGGCAAGGTCAAGTGGCCAGAGAAGAAAACCACCCCACTCCTGATGACGGCCACGAAGCAGTCCCTGTAGCTTCCGGACATGCTATCAAACCTGACATATCATGGGATCGTGCTTCATTTTATTAAATAGGCAATCTGAGAGCTGACCCTTTCTCCTCACCCCCAAAGCTTTCAAAATGATACTGTTACCCCTAAACTACCTGACATGTTCCACTGTTTGTTATTTAAAATGAAAATCCTCATTTTGAACTGGTCAAAGCAAAATGTTCATACTTGCTGGAATGCAAATTGTGTGGGAATAAATAAGCAATGGTCTGAAGTGTGGTTTGGGTAGAAAGAGACTTAGCAAATTCAGTGGGAAAGAAAGCCCCCTGCCCCCACACACTCAGACACACTCACGCACACTGACACACCAGAGTCCTCCTTTCAAATTCTGAAATTCAAAGGTCCGTAGAAAACCACTGGACCTTAGCGTGGGTCTCAGGCAAGAGGAGAGGTGTCCATCTTTGTCCAGAGGCCCAGGTGCCAGGAAAGGCCACAAGCAGCCTGGCCCCCTGCCTGGGGTGCTCACTCCCACACCAGGGGCCCTCAGGAGGCGGGACCTACTGCTGCCAGCAATGCTGTGCTGTGGGTTTATCAGATGGGACAGTGGGACAGGGCTGTCCCTTCTGCATGGATGGGTCTGGGTGGGTCCCCAAGAGCTACTAATGACTCAAATTTGAAGAAATAGTGACCAGTTTCCATTAAATATTTTTATTGATTTTGAAGGAGAAAGGGTAGCACATTCCATGCAAAGCTATTTTTGACTTTGTTTACAATTTCTGTGTAAATCTGTCGATACATACATGAAAACTGAAGAAATGCTTACCTGACAATATTTCAAGTTATGGAATAAAAAAGATACTATGGATGTAAACATTCTAAGAAGTGCTTTCTGGTGTTGAAAATTCAGAGAAAATGAGCCTTTTCATTAAATAACCTTAAAAAAAAAGGCAGCCCCCCATCCCTTTACTTGGGGAGAATGGTGTGGGTTGCGTTCCCTCTGATGTTATTCAGCAGGCTGAGTAATGGGCAGGCACCCCACTGGTTCATCAGAGGTGACGGGGTCTCACCCTGAGTGAAAACCAGTGTGGGGATCTTAGCTTCAAGTCAAGTCCTGTGATAAGCACATATCAGACCACTGGTGGCTAGCTTTTAAAATCCGACTAGATTTTAAATCTATGAATAAGACTCCAAAATGTGCAGACAATCCCTGACAGCCAAACTCCTGCTCCTGAAACTGTCAGCGTGACCGGAGTCGAGCTGAGCTGCTGCCCAAAGGGGAAGAGATGAATACTTGGCTTCTGGAGGGACCCAGGCTTTCAAGCTGTCCTCCACAACAAGCCCGCCAAGGAGTCACTAAGACACACCATGCGCAGGACACGATGACCCAGCATTTCTTAAGGACAAATCATAAAAGTGTGCAAGAACAGAAAGGTCCTCAGAGGCCGTCAGCAGGCGCTGGGTGTGTGATGAAATGCTGCCTGTGCAGGGTGTGCGGCTGCAAGGAGCTGCACGTGGGAAAAATTCCCGATGTGAGCCGATGGTTGACAGCGCGCCGCTGCTCTGAGACTCAGGGTGCAGCGGGCCAATCTGTGTGGCACCGAGTACGGTATTCAAGAAAAGGGGACGATTTTGGTGCCGTCAGCGTCTTCACTTGCTTCTTGAGTGTGAACAGCAAACAGCAAGAGCTTGGGAAGAATGTTTCCGTATCTATTTGGTTCCCGAAAGCAAGTAGTTAAGAGGGAGCAATGGACCCTTGTAATTTTATGTGGCTAAAAAATGACTTTCCATAAATGGAGGTGTGTGTGTGTGTGTTGGTCATGCTCCCCTGCAATTCTCTCTGCCCCCAAGGATATAGTTTCCTTCTGTCTACCCCCAGTGGGCACTGACTGCAGGCTCACACCCCAGCCCCTTGTAGTGACTGAGAGAGGCTGTGGGGTGGAGACAGAGCCAGGTGCCAATCCCAGCTCGACCACCCCCGAGGTGTGTGGCCTTAGGCAGGTGGCCCTCTGGGGAAGCACGGGGCACTCACTGGAAACCAGGGTAAACTGCTCCCTCCTCCCAGGGCCTGGGGGTGGAAGGGTGTCAGGTGAGTGTGGGGGTACATGCTAGGCCTGCAGCAGTGCTCAGACAAGGGCCCCACCCAAGACTCCCACTGCCTCCCCACGGGTTCTGTGTGGAAACAACTTGGTGAAGGAACCATCACAAGAGGAGAAACATTCCGGCCCCCAGCCTTCCAAACATGCACATGCACACACACACACTCACACCCCAGTAACGTTACACCTACACGAGCAAGCCAGGGCCCCCCCACAGACACTCATGTCTAGAAAACACCAAGTCAAGCACAACAAAGCAGTGAGTGAGTGAATCATGTCAAGGTCATCCGGCCTGGGGTCAAGGCTGTTTAGCTAATGGGATGTGACTGAAGTATTGTACAGACATGTAATATTTCTACATATACATACGGCAAGCACTGAGAGCAGGAGGGTGAAACAAACGAAAAGCCCCAAATGACAAATTTAACAGGCTTATATGATTTAGGAGAAAAGCCTTTAAATTAAAAAAATATGTTTAAAGGCTTATGGGCAAAATTTCAGTGATTGATTTCCTAAAACCCCCTTTCCTGTACTATTGCAACAAATCAAACCAGTTCTTCATTGTGCGGAAAACCTGAGAGGCTTCGAGTCCCCCTTCGGGCGACACTGGTGCACCCAGGAGGTGCTGGGAACGTGAGAGTGTGGTGTCCGCTGAGCACCAGTGTCCTGGTTCCCCCTGCTGCCTGGAAGTGCCCGTGGGGCAGCCCTCCCCTTTTCCCTCTGCCATGGGGCCCACCACCTGGGACCGTATCCCAAAGGCCCTTCCTGTAGTGGCCCTCCCTCGATGCCCCTCACTGCCCATGGTCATGGACCCAGGCCCAGAGCAGGGCAATTCCCACCCGTCAATTCATGACCAAGGCAGGGGCAGCCCCAAGGCTCTGTGCAGCAGTGCCTCCAGGGGCTTGCTAAACACACATCTGACCATTTCTAGTGATCTGACAAAGATGTAACTCGTGATGGTTTTAGTGTAAAATCTGGAGAGGATCTTAAACTAGAATTCAATATTGCTATGTAATAATTAAATATTAAACATTTCTTTAGGAAAGGGAAGTTCAGTACCTACTGATTCACATTTCTATAAATAAAAGTGCTTTTTTTTAACCCTAAGAGGAGAGTGCTATGTGGTATGACAGAGTCTATAACAATGGGGGAAAATATGCTTATTATACACTATCCCCTACACAAGCTCTTATACTTGTGACTGACCGGAGGCTCTTCACACGTGTTTGAGAAGTCAGCTTCTTGGTCTTCACCTTCAGGAAAACAGGTCATCAAGGAAGAGGGCCAGCACTCTTGACACAGGCGGTCACCAAGGACCTCCTGCAAGGATTCCTCCTGGCCACCACTTGCAGCATTTTACCCAAGCAGCATTAGAGGTGACATTCTGAAGTACTTTGCTTTTAAGATATATTTGGCACTGGAATGATTTAATGTATCATGCCAGTAAATACTTAACCCTGGAATTATTGATACCAACTGATACTGCTCTGGGCACAAGTCCAAAGGGTAGGGACAAGTTGACCTCGTGCCACCCAGCACTAAGCAACATACTCCAGCCAGCACCCAGGGGTGGGTCTGTGCTAGATGTGCTGCTGCTGGCCCCATGCACAGGAGCACAGAGGGGGCCACCCTCACCCTGGGTCCCAGCTAGAGCATGTGCAGCATCAGAAGCCTCTCTCCCCGAGTGGAGTTCTCCTCCCAGCTCCCCACCAAGGCTCCAAGGGACACATGGGTGCGCATTCTGCACAGCTGCAGGGCAGAAGCACAGGCCCTGGACTGGTGGCAGGCAAAGGACACTGAGGTTCCCAGGTCTACGGTAGCACCAGTCAGTGCTCAGGGCATTCGGTCACCGCCTCTAGAACAAAGCACTTTAAAGAGCACTTAAAATGTGTTAGAAAGGTCATCTTTTAGGTAGTATCAGTCCTCTGAGGATTTTATGACAAGTAGACACTTTAATTTAGGCATCTTATGCTATTTCTCCAACTTAAGTCACATAAATGTTTACTAAGAGGTTAAGAAAGAGCTGGACGCGAACAGCCTGTTGCCCGCCCCAGAATCACCCTCAGCTCCTTAAATCTGAAATTATTTTTGAGGTCAACTTGTAAGTAAAAGCAGTAGTTTTTAAAGAATGAGAAAACACAAAATAGGTTGCCAAGATAAAACTTAAGCAGATTTAGAAGTAGTTATCCTAGAAATATTTTTCCACTTTACTAGTACTTTCTATCTCCCACAAATTAGTTCCAATGGAAAAAGTGACCCCAGAGGGAAAGCAGTCACTGAGGCCTGCCTGTCCCTGGGCTGAGCAATAAGGAAACAACCCAGCCCGAGTGATGAAGACTCTGGCCCCAACACAGTATGAAACATTACTTTTCCTCTCTGTGAGCCTCGGGGTCCTGTGTTTGAACATTCTGGGACAGGCTGGCTGAAAACTAAAGAGGCCTCCTTCTCTCCACAAAACTTCCCTGAGAGTTTATGCTGAAAACCAGGGGTGCTTCTAGCATGACACCCCTGTATCCTAGAAGCTGAGTGTTCTGCCCCGATACAGCTCCCACCCGTCCTTCTGACTCCTGCTCCCTGAGAGGCACGGTGGGCACCAGATGCCATTACCCACCCGGTGGCAAACTCAAAGGCCTCTGTGTCCGTGCCGAGGGGGTGCATGGTGCGGGAGGTGCCTAATGACCACCCAGGACGTTGGCGCTTACCTGGTCCCTCGAAGGGCAAGAGTTTGGAGGGAATAGGGTCCTTGGCACTCAGGGGGATGAGGTAGAGGTCCTTGACATGCCTGTTATTATTAGCTACAACACCGAAGCAGCCGCGGCTGCTAAAATAGGAGTAGAGGGAAACAAAAGCGACTTCTTCCTCTTCTGTTGCTGGATGGAAACGGATCAACACAGCTCCTGCAATGCAAACAAAGGACAAGGGGAAAACATTGACCTGTGGCTATTCTAGAACAGCATCCACTCAAAGATCTGCATTTGAACCCCCAAAGCAAGGCCTGAAGTGGGAAATAATGCAATTCTGACTTTAATTTTCAAAGCCCTGCTGTCTAATGTGCTACATGATGAAGTGGTCAAAGAGCACATATGCTCATGCCTCACGCTGCCACCAATGAGAACTATGGACACTTCCCAAAGAAAACAATCCATGCAGACACCTGTGGATGCATCTCCAGGGCATCACAGAAAACTAAAGCCCAGCCAGGGGTCCAGACCTACCAACTAAGACCTTTTACAAGTTCCCACCCTCTACTTCTTCCACTACAAAACAATAAAGAAACACGGCTTAGACAGTTCTTACAAAAACTGCATAAACATAATTAAAACAAAATCAATAGGGAAACTTCTACCACTATATTCAAATACATGCAAATAGATATTCTTTTCCTCCAATAAGCTTAATTTTTTAAAATATTCACCTCAAAATAGCCAAAAAGCTATAGGCTGACATTTCAAGTGCTAACCAACCCATCCAAATGACAGGTGAAAAAAAGAGATGTGTTGCAGTAAAAACTATCTTTCACTGTTCCACAGGTTATAAGTGGATACCTTAGAAACTGAAGATTTGAGTTTGCCAACATAATCCCAAACTGTCTTCGGTGAGATCCTCCCACCGATGTGAACTGTGTCGGGCAAGTCCTAAACAGAAAGCACTGTGAGTAAATTCCTGCTGAAACAACAGCGCAGAGACTGCTGTAGCCACTTCAAGGTACCCAACTACGTGAACTTCAAGAAAACCACAACCACTTCAAGGAAAATGGTAATAATTCTATTAAAGCTGACTGGTTAACTACAGTCCATGATTACGAATCACCAAACCCAAACAATATCCTTCTGCCAAGTGAGGTTTCATTTAGAAAGCACTGCTCATCACTATTATGCTAACTTTAAAGGAACAGATTCTAACCCAAAATGACTGGGTTTGCATTAACTGTGAAAAGCAAGGGTTGCCTGTCATGGCAGTTACACATGCACGCCAGCCTGAGGCCAGGTACACCTGCCTCCCCCCCGCCAAATATCAGTGCCAGACAGAGGAAGGAGGAAAAAGGATTTGGGCATCTGCATGGTAGGTGCAAGGCTGATACCTCAACCCACCCGACCTGCTTACTCACTGTAGCAGCCTCTCCCATGCCTTTAGAGGTGCTTCAGTTCCTAGACGCTCCCTTAAGAATGCCACATGCATGGCCCCATTGTGTCATGGGAACACTCTTATGCACATACATGTACACACACATTCTTGGTTCTAACCTCAAAACACCCAGAGACAGGATATGCCTTCATGACAAACTTGGCCACACTCTGCATGTTAATAAATCCTTTCCAAATGGTGTTGAATTGAGACAAAAACAGGGTCATATCTCCTGGAGGGGAACGTGACTCTGAGATGCTATAAAATAAAACCATGGAAAATAAGTAAATATCTAATTCTCTCTGCAAAATGAGAATGTCTAAAGTATTAAGACTTTATACATCTAAAAGCAAATGTGAACTCCTACAAGTTTTTATGGTGTACCTTCTCCAATTTACCACTTTAATCACAATTATATAAACAGACATACAGGTCAAAGAAAAATAAGTGAAAAGGAAATAAAACCAGATGGTCAAAAATGCAAATCTCAGTTTTCAAGACTACCTCTGAAGTGATAATTACGTCCCATAAAACCAAGCCATTTTTGCCTTTTCAAATATTAAAGAGTATGTTGTATTTCTGGGTAAATTCCAGAGTAGAGCTATTTATCACTAATTATTTTCCTTTTTATTTTTCCATCTAAAAGACATAAAACAGGCTTGGTTCGCTCAGACTGCACCTGAGAGACACACCTGATGCTCGGGGCTGGTGGAAGTGACAAGTATCTGGGATCACGTGAAGAGAATGGCTTAGCCAGGATGGACCTGGGCATTGTGACCAAAGTCAGGGCAGCCTTTGTAGGGTCTTGTCTGGTCTCGGCCACGTGGGTGCTGTCCAGAGAGCTGCTGGGGCGTGGGGCTGCCGTGGGGGCTGTGGCTGCACATGAGGCACCCCATGCAGTCCTGGGGTCCCTGCCAGACACCGTGACCGTGGTGAGCATGCCACCCCCACAGGAGGCTGGTCAGGGAGGGAGCTCTCTCAAAGGGGAGGGCTCAGGGGTGCTGCTTCCTGGGTGGACAGAGAAGTAATTCCTCCCCAGGTTTGGGGAGGCGCTTTCCAGTTCTGGTTCAGAAGTAATGTCGGGCAGTAATGTCTTGGCTGCGTTAGGGACAGGCTCAGACAGAGAGCTGCTGTACTTGGATTTTGGGTCTTCTCTCTTAGTAGAAGCCGACAGTCATTGTTTTTTTGGAGCTGGTTCATCTTCTGAGGGAATCTGACCTGAAGAATAAGAGGAAAGATTTCGAGGTATCTGAAACATTAGAGAGCACATCTTGCCTGTGAATAGATACTTTCTTACAAGAATGAAACAAATATTATAAAACTAGGGGCTAACTTTCTAAACTCCAGAAAAACCACCATAGCCCTTTTTAATAAAACTTGGGTCCAATACCAAACACCATTAGAAGGATCAGTGATTTTAAACAAAATCAAGTTTAGTCTCATCTCCAAAAGTTTCACCTCTTAAATCATGCTTACCTGTACAAATTCTACAGTTTAGATAAAAAAGATGTGCACGGTGCTGGCTTGTTGTGTCTTTCAACATACTGCTGAAGACATCAAGAAAAGGTGCACTACTTTTTTCAGGTATAGCTCGAACCGATTCTTGTTCCTAGAAGTAAAATAAAAAAACTCAGTGGCTCATTTCTTTACCAAATTAAAGATATACATTTTTAAAAAAATCTAAGTTAAATAATTCGTGAAATTAAGAACTACTGAATACAAGTGCTTGAGAAATTACACAATTATATATACCTGTTATAAACAGTGACTTACCCAATAACTTAGGCACCTGAAAATATCTGGAATGGTTAAATTGTTGACTATATTTCTTAACACTTAAAATCCCAAATGCTTACGTCTGAGTCTGGAATGGTTTCCTGTTTAATGACAGTCTTCCTGCTTTCATTATGCAATTTAGTTCTGGATTCCATCACCTAAAATGAAAGAGACAAAAACGATTTTAAACCTTGTTTTCTAGGACAGCAGATCATTCACACAGCTTTGTTAACTTATTTCTGGAAGAGGGACATATTTAGCACCTCATGAAGCATCATTTTCTACGAGTACTCACAGATTTTGCTGGTCTCTCTTTCCACATGGAGAGCTCCTTAGAGACAAGTGCTTCTGGCTTCATTCTGACAAGTTTTGCCAAAGAGATTTCTTCCCGCAGAACAAGATGGAAGAGCCCCTATGAACAAACAACTTTGGGTCACTCTCTCACAGACATCTGAGCATCGGTAACCTGGCATACGAGGGACAAAAAAAGCAGTGGGTGCAGCTGGCGTGAGGCCGCGACCAGCAGGCCCCAGACCCTCAGCTCTCGATGGTGCCCGGCCCTGTGCCATGCCCTTCAGGGCCATGATCCCATTTAATTCCCACCACGGCCTGCTGAGAGTAAGCATCAGCCTGTGCCAACTGTATGGCGAACTGGAGGAAGCCTGGAAAAGGTTACGTACTAAGACCATATAGAAGATTTCAAGTCTGCACTGCACTGATGGTACTAAAAAGGACCTCTTCAGGAAAAACAACATCACATAGACAGCAGGGAGCACATGCCCAAAAGGTCCAGTGTGGAGAAGAGAGGTGGAAAAAAAATCTTTTCTACTAGGGGTCATTAACAATGGCATGATAGAATGCGAGAGCATGTGACACTGAGCCTAGAATATCAGTCAGAAGTGCAGAGGTGGGCAGAGTGAATGCCAGCGAAGATGGTCATCCTGGCATGGCAGGAGGCTTCAAGGAGGGACAGGCTGGACTGTGTATGTGACACAGATGTGACACCCGGCAAGCCAAACTGCCTTCCACCTCATTTCCACTGTCATCAAATGGGAAAAGCGCTGCCTCCTCCACCCCTTGTGTGAGGAGTGAGTGTTGCCACATGCTCAGTGCTGTGAGCAGATCCCATTCAAATGGGGAGCACTGTAGAGAGTGTTCACTATTATCACTTCTTATTGACCTCACTTGGCCCAGCAGGTGGGGGGTGGGAAGAGAACAAAGCAGCAAAGCCTGTAGTTTGTGGGGAGGCAGCCCAGAGAATGAAGAATTTGAACTGCATTCTGGAGCCAACAGGGAGCCAATGAAGTGACTGGAATTTTACAGCAATGCTTAGAACTGAGTAACCTGGGGAAATAAAAGATGAAGACTTCAGGGGGAGCTGGTTAGTTCAGATAGGGAAGGGAACAATAAACCAACCATCTTGATACCAAAAACATGCAGACATTTGACAAGCATTGCAGAGGATGGAAACACTTTTTTAGCTTTCCCCAAAAGGATTTACATGTCTCCAAATACTACGTTCAGTTTATTACTGTGAATTGTAACTAACAGAAATAGATAATGCACCAGCAAGTCTGTTTCTGTGTCAGGAATCACACACCTGATTTTTAGGGTCCTTGAGGTTGAACACGATGCTACGGTATTTACTCTTGTAGCGATTATCAGTAACTTGAAACAAGTTAAACATCTCCTTCTCAATGCGGAGGGCAATTTTTCCCACTTCATTTTCTGTCATGATCAAGTCGTTGCTGTCATTGACTCTACATGGAATAAGAACAGTTGCGTAAATCATCACATATTGAATGTCTCAAACACCAGGGCAATCTGGAAACTACCACTTTAAGTGGAAAAGCTGCAACTTTAATGATAAGAAAGTAAAACAGCCCACCTTTTCCACAAAATCTCCTTTAAAGAACGTCAAATATTTTGCCGAATCTGTGAGTTTGGCTGTGACAGTGCAGGGCTGGTGGCCATGAGCCGTCCTGGGGCTGGAGCGGCCGCAGAGATGGAAGCAGCCACTGGCTTCCTGAGTGCTCCAGCCAGGGCAGGAGGGCCGGGCAGCTTCTTAGAAGTGGATGCCGCAGTGACAGGCGTCAGTCCTGACTGTTTGGCAGTTGGGGTCCTGCCCGAGGGAGGGGCTGCGAGCCATGGTCTCCTGGGTATGGAACCCTTGAAACCCAAGGGTGACTTTTTCATGGCCTGTTTGGCTGCTGACATATGAGCAAAAGAAGGTGACTTCTTTGGAACTAGTTTTCTGGGCAAGGAAGAAGGTGGTTTGCAGGCTACAGCAGGCAAAGGAACCATTTTCTTGGACACTGCAACACTGGCTGTCATTTTCTCCTCGGCTCTTTTGTCCTCCTTCATGGCTACAAAGGAAACAAAATGCAAGGGCTCTTCAGGAAGAGAGTAAAGCATCATGTGTGCTTTGTCACTTGAATTGTTAAAGCACTATGGTACATCCTTTAGCAAAAACTTAATAGGTATAATTATATGCAGTAAATTTAGAGAAAAGGACTTTTAAAATAATAATAGTTAAACTTAGGAAAGAAGCAAGTTCTTTCCTACACAGTAGTGTTATGACAGTGACTACTTTAACTCTTACAGGAAGAAAATCAATTTTATATTAAAATAAACTTTTGACTTCAATGAAAAAAGTCTAGTTATCAAAAGCTAGACTAGCTGTTGTTTTAAATCATGACCTGTCTGAAGAACAAATTTCATATTAGCTGAAGAAACTAGAATTTTAATAATGAAGATTTTAAATGCCATTTAAAAAATGGAGTTTCAAAATATTTCAAAGAAAGGATACAATGGGCAGATTTTCTTTAAACACAAATTCACAATCCTGACAGAGCCCACCAGGCCTCCTCAGGACACAGCACTACCCCATTCTCCCTACGATCGTGGAGTCACAGCTGTGCATTGGTTTATTCTCTTGGACAAAAGTCACCTGAAGAGGATGCATGGAGAAAAAAATGAGCAAGCTTAATACCAATATGGGGAAAATCAATCCTATCTTCACACTAAAAATTAGAGACAAAAATAAAGTGGTCCTGTTATGTAAGTGTTCCCAATTATAACCCTCGATTCAACTCATGGGGTCAGACAAGTAATAAACTAGTGCTTTTAATCCAAACAAGGACTGTTGTCAAAAGCTAAAACAAAGGCACACAAAACCCCTCAGTGTGCACAAAAACCCTTATAATGCCAGTACCTTTAAAAACATACCAGGCACATTGAAGAACTGATTAAACCCCAACCCTCTCTCTATTAGGCCACCAGAACTGAGGTCTTCAGTAACCAAGGAAGACCAGGCCTGGGACCCATTGCAGCCCCCCTCTGGCTCATGTCTGACTGCAGCAGAGCCAGAGCATGCAGAGGCCTGAACACCAATGGCATTAGGGAGCATGCTTCAGCACACCATGCGAGGGCAAGGGCAGAAGAGTAACAAGACTGGGATACGGGGCCACTGCCTGGCAAGTCCCTCAGGACTGCCTTGGATGTGGCTGCAGGCATCAATGACAGACCAATGTTGGGGTCCCCAGAGCTATATTGGGAGGTGGTCAGATCCTACAAGGTGGGACAAACTGAGTTGGCTTTCCCAGGGCATACCCTCTTCCCACATGCCTCCCATGAGCCCTAAAAACTCCCGAGCGCCAGATGGGGAAATTGTTCAAACAGATGTTTCAGATCCCTTCCATTCTACCCAGGGAATAAAGTGTCACTGCTCCTCCCACCAATGTTCAAACTGTTCCCAATACACCTTGTGGAAGGTATGAAAGCAAGGGTGAGGGATGAGTTTTAAAGCCTGATCCAGAAAACCAAGCCGCCCAGAGGCCTTCAGAACTCTCTAGAGGCTGGTGCGGGACAGCACCCATCCCCAGCAGCCTGTAACCACAGCACTGCCCGTGGTGAGTGCATTCTGATTTACACACTAACTGGCACTGAAAGCCTGGGGCTTCAAGTTTTTTCACTTTATACTATAAAGTTTCTTAATTTTACAGAATTTGCAATAGTACTATAGACCCAAAACTTCCAGCCCCAAGCAATCATGACTTCCCAAGCTCCCTGTGCCCACTCACCCCTCAGAGAGCAGCTGGCTCGAAGGCCACAACTGCCTCAGTGGTCACTAGATCACAAAACACTGCATTCCTTTGGGAGCTGGGTTTTTAAATAAATTGCACTATAAAGCAATGACAATGTCAAAACAAAAATAGGGGCACACTAAGAACAAAGAAAAAACCTTTTACTACCCAGAAAACTTTATTTGTACATGTATTATTTCATCAGATCATGTTTAAATAAATACTTAAGGAGTTACCATATCCTTGGTATTCAAAAAAATTTTTTTAACAGTTAACTCTTAACTAGCAAAAACCACAGCATCTAACTTGAAGTACTTTTAGACTTAGGTCCAACAACTAACAACCCTTTTCTTGGGGAAGGGGTAGGAGCGGGAAGAGGAATGAAAGGGTGCCTGTGGCACAGCAAGGCCAGTGCTGGGAGGCAAGGTCCAAGGCCCAGGGCCCAGAGCAACCCAGGTTCCCGAGGCCTGGGACCCACTCGCCCAGAGCACGGCCGTCGGGAGTCACAACAGGAACGGGCCAGTTACAACTAAAATTGAGACCTCAAGCCAGTTCAGTCAGTGTCTTTTATGAATTTTGTTGAGTATATTTTAACAATGTCTTAAAATAACTCTAAAAGGCTGTCTAAGGTGTTTCCAGAAACTCCAATAAAATGCCTCGATTGTAACATACAGGACACCTGTGCGAAGGGACCTGAAAACAACTCTTTAGTGACTTTTAACATTTACATTGCTTCAGGTAACAGATACCTGCTAGCTTCAAACTTCTCTAAATTCTGACCTATAGACTAAGGAGTGTCCACCCAAGAGTGCACTACTTCTAATGGCTGAAGAGTTCTTCAAGTTAGTTCATTTTCCCCTTGATTCAAGACAAAACAAAGTCAAGAGATATGGCCATTTCCAATACATGAGATTAAAATTACCTATTACCAAGAACGGGTGAATAGTAAATGAATATAACCTATTAATAAAGCAAATAAAAAGGTATTTTGCAACATTAGCTGCTTCTGCCCTTTTAGTCAGCCTTCATTATTCCTGACCTACACCTCAGAATTTATAAATTAGTACAATTAAGTAAACAAAAGATTGTTCGGTAAAGTTTTCTGAAATTGGTGGATTTCAATGGCAAGCTGGCTAAAATGGTCTTCTTTCAAAGGGAAGTCCTATCCCACAACTGCTCCATTCCTGCCCCTCCCCGGCATGCTGGGCCTGGAGTGGACTGCGGACCAGCACCGACAAGGAGCTAAAAGCACTACCCTTGAGCAGAGCTAACATTCACCTTGCAAGTTCTTCATCTAAATTCATTTTTAACATTGTCATGTTGTGTATAAATGCATAGAAGGGCAAAGAGTAACTGAGCAACCAACCAACCAACCAAAAAAAAAAAGCTCTTCTAGGAAAACAGAAGCCTTCACACCTACCTCCCCCTGCCCCCAAGACAACTGAAGCTGGTTTGGAATGGTTTTGGGGTTTGACAAAGACTACCCTGCGTGGTGCTACCTTTTCTGGCTAGCCCACAATGATATTGTACTGGTAGCACTAAGCACTAAAATGACTCCATCAAAGACATGGAGATGCAATACACAAATTACCCAACAGACCTACCCATGGAACTGAAGGTGACACACTGGGAGTGTGTGTCGTATGTGCTATTCCTACTTAGTCTCCTTCAGCTTCCACAGGTACATCCCTGGGGCCTGCTGGGGGGAGGTGAAGTGTTGCCCCAACTCCAGGTGCAGGAACTGACCCTGCAGAGCCAACTTAAACCTCAACAGGTACTGGAGTAAAAGCTGCCCCAACAGGTAAGGCTACTGGCCCAGTGAAGCTGTTTCTGTAGCGTCTGGCCACTTGCTTATCATGGAAACAGGTTGTTGGGGTTGAGCCTTGATGTGAGCAGGAGGCCCTACACGGGGACCAGGAGCAGGCTCTCTGCTTGGCTCCTGTCCCGTGAGCACGAACCGAAGCTTCCTGTCCCACCTGCAGGCCGGCTGTGGCACTACAGCATCACCGGGCGGCACTGGTGGGCTGAGTCAGGGAGAGAAAAGGAGACAAAATCCAGGTCTCTGGTAGGAATTATGCCAGATGTTAACTTGGACAGAACCTGTGTAAACTGCCTACCTGCTCCAAGACAAACGTGACAGCCAGACTGGGGTGAAAACATGGAGCACAAAGGGTTTGCAGCAGCCACCCCCAATCCCACAGATACTGGGCTCTTGGTGATTGCTCCCACACTTCTCACAGGCAAAAGAACTGGTGATAAGCACTGAGAGCTAATGCAGATGGTTTTATTACCAGTTGGTATCCCCCAAACTATGGAGACAATTTACTTTAATTTCCAAGTATGAAACTTTCAGTCACTGAGATGCCTAAGGGGGGGGCACTGTCTAAGGAATCTGTGAGCAACTCTGGGAAGAAATTAGGATCTTTAAAAGTACTAACAATTGTTTGTAAAAGCCAAAACAAATCAAATAAAAAACAAGTTTCTAGGGTGAAGATTAATGAATCAGAAATGGACTTTTTCAATGTGTGTACCAACTTGTAAAGGCCAAGTAAATTTGTAGATCCCAAATTAGAATGTGTGTTAGCCCTTTGGCAGAGGTGCTCACAACAGATGGGCCACTTTTTGGGTATTGCACCTTATTCAGGGGATGTGGGCACCTTAACTTCCTACTGTCACTCATCTCGAGTCCACACCCATTTCCCATCGTGTCTTGACTCTGGTCACTAAGTGAGACTAAGTCAATGACAACTTCATGTATTTCCTGTAATATGAACTTGCAAGCCAGGACTCCAAAGCAGTACTGTGGAGGAACTTGTGGAAGAAAATTCCGTCGGCTGTGACAGCGTTCTATTTTCTGGTATGACGTGTACAATAAAGGGTCCCATTTCAATCCTGCTTCTCCGCTGGTGTGAAGTCATGGTGCCAGTAGCAAGAGAAACAATTTGGCTCTTGCTCCTCTCAATATTCAAGTGAATTATTCTTTTCAAAGCCTAAACCAATGATTGCTTTTGTATCAGACAAAACATGGATTAACTCCCAGTAACAGTTGAGGAAGCACTGCTGCTCCTCTGTGTAAATGATGTAATGAGTGTAACTGCACACCTGCAGT
>PVKY010001543.1:0-31117 GCA_004027775.1 Bradypus variegatus | reverse complement strand
CTATGGGCCACCTGGGGCATGAACCACAGAGCCTGTGTCTCAGGCTGTGGGACTCTGGGCTGCTCACTGTCCCTCTCTGAGCCTCAGTTTCCTCATCCATAAAATGGGAAGTCAGTGTACTAACAGCAGCTGCCATTATTGGGCACCTACTGCATGCCAGCACTGGCTAAAATCACTACACCATCATCTCATTGAATCTTGTGGCCTTTTTGTGAGTATGAGGTAGATGCCCATTTTACAGATAAGGAAACTGAGACTCGCGACAGTTAAATAACTGGCCCAAGGCCACGCAGCTCAGAAGTGGCAGACCCGCGATTAGAACCCAGCATCCTTTAAGGGCCATGGAATCCACCAGCCTCAAGGAAAGTGGATGAGATACCAGGACTGGCATTTTTGGATTTGAGAGGAGCTTTTGGAGAAGGGAAAATACCGTCTCTGAAGGCAAGATGGGGGCTCAGGGATATTTCATCTGAATGAATGGGCCTGAGTCAAAGCCTAGACAAACCGAATTCCAAAGATTTCATTTGAAGGAATGATGCCAGTGCTAACAAAAGAGTGAAAGATTGGAAAGCCCCAGCCTCTGCCGAGTCCTGGGTGGGAGGACAGGGCTGGGACTCCGGCACCAGTGGTAACTGGGTATCCAAAGAGGATCCTGGAAGAAAGCTTGCCCTGAGGACTGCAACCTCCTCTTTGTAGAGCCAGATCTTTCTAGAAGTTCCAAACCTGGGTTAGGCTGGGGTCTGGGTCTTTAGAGATGACATTGACACAGGGCAGGGGGTGTAAGCGGGGCTTGGCTCATCAATGCATAGACGATCTCACTCCATCTTTGGGGCAGGCAAAATTTAGACCTGCATAGATCCCATCTCTCTCTTTGGACACGTGGCCTCTGGACTCAGCTCCCTCGTTCTCTATGACCTACTCTGCCAAGGGACCTCATGTCATTTCTGGGCCCCCATATCTGTCATCTGCCTCCTCGGAGACCTGAAGACAAGCCCTCGGGTTCCCTGGGGCTGTTTTGGTCTCGGTTCAACATCACCAGCTTTTCCAGCTGAGTCTCCAAAACGCCGTTCATGGCTCTGATCCCTCATCCTGGGAGGCGGGTTGGAAGGAGGAGGTCAGCGTCCAGCATAGCTGTGTGACCTTGGGAAGACCCCTCTACCTCTCTGTGCTCTGGCTTCCTCATCTATAGAGTGGCAGGGTCATGACGCAAGGCAGCAGGGTGTTTTAGAGCAGTGGGGCTTGACCTTGGCTTTGGCTAGGGTCTGAGCCTTCACTGATTAAATGGACACCCTGGCTGGGGTTTGGGGCTGGCTCACCTAGACCGAGACGGGCATGCCATCCTCGGGGGAGGACGGAGGTTTGGAGCTGCGTCTCTCTTACTGGGCTCCTCTCTCCCCTGCCACCTGTTCTGCTGACCTGGCTGCCAGGTGTAGTCTCCTGGGAGCTTCATAAAACCAGATGCCCAGGTTGCACCTTGAATCAGTTAAATCAGGATCTCTGAGGTCAGACTCAGGCATTCAGGATGTTTCAAAGCTCCCTAGGGGATTCCAAGGTAGAACCAGTGCTGAGAACCAGTATTTTAGAGCCCTGGCTTTGGAATCAGACAGATGTAGGTTCAAATCCCGACACTGCTGCTTCCATGCTGAGTGACCTTGGGCTTATTTTGTGACCTCTTTGAACCTCAGTCTCCTCCTCTGTAAATCGGGCATGCTATTCTCCTGTCACAGGACTGAAGAGATCAAATCGCCTAATTTAGTGAATCACCTAGTGCTCAGAGCTCCAAAAGAGAGACACTCAAATAATGTGTTGGATGAACACTTTGATTTGGGACTTAAAATGAGCACATTAAAAAGGCACTCCTGGAGCAGAGCTGCAAAGGCAGAATTCATTAAGTTTAAGTTTCCCCCAGTGTGACTTGCTTTATATTTTTCTCCTCCATGGAAGGTTCTGGAATGAATGTCTTTATTGTAGGTGTAGGCGGTTAATTCCATGTCTGTGTGGGGTTTCTGTTTGGAAAAACAGTGGCTCCTACAGTGTTTGACACCTGATTGTTGGCCACAGAGAGGAGCGTGGGCTACGCCAGCTAATCAGAAACCATTTCCCCCAGAAGCGTGTCTCCTGCCGGGGCCCCAGGATGGAAGGTGAGAGGAGACGGGAAAACCGGATCAGGATGGAAGGTGAGAGGAGACGGGAAAGCCGGACACCCTGTTCAAACACATACTATGTGCCACGTCCTTGCCATATTCTCTAATTATTCTCTTCATAATTCTACTATTATCCCCCATGTTACAGATGGGGAAACTGAGGCACAGGGGGGGTCAAGTAGCTTGTCCAAAGTCACCCAGCTGGTGATTGGCAAAGCCAGCTGGCTCTGTGGACCATAGCTCTTTGCCATTCTGCTGTGATGCATCTGTTACCAATGTGTTATCAAGTTTGCTCTTCTTGCCACATGCTGAGTATGATGACATAGTCTAGAGAGAAGGAAACTGAGGCTCAGACATGTGGAGCTCCATGGCCACCTTCCCAGCAAGAAGCAGAGCTGGAAGTTGATCTGAGGCTCCCTAGCTTCAAAACCTGTCTTTGGCCTCTGTGCTTCTGGGGTATGAGTTGAGACATTCATTCATTCATTCACTCATTCATTCACTCATTTGTTTGTTCATCTATCTCTCTGGTTAACAGTTGTTAGGCACCTGGCCTGGTGCTGGGTGCTGGGGAAACAGAGATGACCCAGGCCCTCCCTACCCAAGCCTCCCCCCCCATTGGTGGGACAGAAAAAATCACAACCTCCCCAGAGCTCAGAGAAGAGAAAGACTTATTCTGTCTGCAGCAGTCTGGAAGGGCAACCCAGAGAAGGTGATTTTCAGTTGGGTATCAAGGGATGAATAGGAGTTCACCAGAAAGAGCGTTCACCAGGGCAAAGTCTTGGACATATGAAAGTCTGTGCTCTATATGGGGACATCAAACAGTTTGGTGTCACTAAGATGGTAGAGTGGGACTTCCTGCAGGGCTGTGGGGGACCAGGGCCTGGGAGGGCATTAGGGGGTGGTAGGTGGAAATGTGTGACCTTCTGTGCAGGGTCTGGCTGGGGAGCGTGACTTGCCTGGGAAATCTGGGCACCAGGCTGCAGAGGTAAATTCGGCTGTGTCACTGCAGTCAGAGAAACAGCACTGGACTTGGAGTCCTTGGGCAGGTCACTTCTCTTCCATCTAAGCCTCAATTTCCTCTTGTGTAAAATGGAGATGCTAACGCCTACATCTGTCACCCCCATGGTCAGCCCATTATCTGGCCCTGTCTTTTTCACCTTTTTGCTCTGGAGGGTCCCCTTCTCTGTACCTGCCTTGGGTGGGGTCCTCATTCTAGCCCCCTCCTGACCTCCCGGACTCCATGGTCTCACCCGCCCAATCCATTGGCCACTGTCATCTGCCCGCCGGGGCTTTCTGAAACCCATTTCTGATGCTGACACTCCCCTGCTCAACTTCCATGGCTCCCTATTGCCCCAATACAAAACACAGACCTTTACTGTGGCATCCAGGCCCTGGGAAAGCCAGCCCACGCCCACCCACCCTGTCCCCTCGCCCACCCCTTCATGGGTAGGAAACTCATGCTTCAGCCCTTCTCCGAGGAACACACAGGCCCTTCTCCGAGGACACTGGGAGTCGCACTCCTGGGCTTAGCACATGCTGTTCCCTCTGCCTGCGATGTTTGCCCTCGCTGACCCTGGTGACAAGCCCGTTACCCTGGTTGACATCTGTGCAGCTGAGATCTGAGGGGAGGGGACAGGGAGTCAGGAAGGAGGGGAGGGGATGGGAGGCATTGGCATGGTGCCGACACATTTTGCCACAAATAGGCTCCTCGCCCCAGCTGGCAGCCAGACCCCGGAGCCTCGAGGGGTGGGCACCGGGCCACCAGGAGGAGACGGAGTGACCGGGCAGGATCCGCAGCACAGTTTCCCAAGCTGCCCGGAATCTGGAATGTGCAACCCCGTCCTGTCTCGTCTGCGGTCTGGGAAATATTCAGCCGAAAACAAACACCCTCATTCCTCATTAAGGGAGACGTCACGGACCCTCTGAACCCAAACAGCAAGGCCTCAACCTGGGCCTTTTCCCTTCTCCAGCAGCCCACCGGGGTCATGCTGTGTGATGCCCAGCTAGTTGCTCTCCCTCTCTGTGCTGAGGTGTCATTCTCAAGAAAGAGGAAACACAGGAAAGAAAGGTGTTTAGGGGTGGCAGCTTAACCAGATGACTCAAATTCCCTGTGTCTCAGTTTATTCATCTGTAAGATGGGAACAGTAAAAGCACTAGTTCCTGGGGGCGTTGCAAGGACTAAGCAGGAGAAGCTGTGGGAAACCCTTCTGAGACTTCTCTTGCAGATGGGGCT
Organism: Bradypus variegatus; assembly: GCA_004027775.1. Lineage (NCBI taxonomy): Eukaryota > Metazoa > Chordata > Mammalia > Pilosa > Bradypodidae > Bradypus > Bradypus variegatus. The sequence goes on along the minus strand of PVKY010001543.1, from coordinate 26,740 downwards.
CTTCCCAGCCATCCCCCCAACCCTGCCTTGACCAGTGCTCAGCCCAGTGGGGTGAATCCCTCCTTCCACCATGGTAGGCTTGTTTCAGCTTCTGTGCCTTGGCACTGGGCTGTTTCCTCTGCGTGGTCTGCTCTGTCCCCTTCTCTGCCTGAACAACTTCTACTGATCCTTTAAGGTTGTCACTACCTCCAGGAAGCCTTCCTTTCCTCTCAGGCAGAACTAACCCCCCACTACCACCACCTCTGGGTGTCCCACAGCCTCCACACTGGAGAGAAGCTTTGAGGCAGGATAGCTGGCTTACTGCGAGTCCCGTGTCTGGATCACGTAGCTCTGTACAAGATGCTTTTGCTCCTGGAGCCTCAGTTTGCCTCATCTGAGAAATGGAGACAAGCACCAAGTCCTTGCTCTGTACTTTTTCACATCCCGTGACCCCCAGGGGGGACCCTGGCGAGCCGGTGCAGCTTCACAAAATGGGTATCTCCTGGAAAACAGAAGCAATGCTGGCCTAACTCTTGAGGCCTGAGTGGTAGGGTTATATAAATTCCAAAACTTCTTTCCCCCCACCCCGGGATTAGGACAAACTCCTGGAGCCCTGGGTGAATGGGCCCTGGCCCCGGCCCCGGGTTCTACGCTTGTTGGGAAACACACCAGAATTAATTTAATCACGCATCTCAGGCTTCCTTCCACGTGAGCCCCTGCAAGGCCACCTCCCTCTGAATTGCATTAAGTCTTCTGTCAATATCACCCACTTCGTGCCTTTGGTTTCCCTCCCAGCCTTCCTGTGGAGCCGCAGGAGAAATGGGCGCCTGCCCCAGCCCCTCGTGACAGATTCTGTTTACCCTCTTTTTCCCCCAGATGCCTGCCTTAATAACCCTGGGGCCAGGGAGGCTGGAGGCAGGGGTCTGGGCAGAGGCACTGCAGCAGCTCCTCTGGAGGGGCTACCTGTACAAGGAGAGCGCTTGCTAGAAAGCAGCTAGATTTTAAGGAATAAAAGGAAAATTCAGTTGGCTCTGGGCATCCAAATTTTGGGAGGCAGCTAAGTGGTTCTGGAAGCCGTGTTCAGTCTTTTGTGTCATTAGGAAACCAGATAGGAGCTTCTAAACACAGCAGCTGGCCGAGCTCTGATCTGGGACTCAGGCTGAATCCTCCTCTTATTCATACATAGCCTGGGCCCTGGACTCTGGTCACAGCCTGAACTCTGAGCCTTGATCCCAGCTATTGCCTAAGCCTGAGTGTGTCCCAAACTGAGCCCTAGTTCTGGTCATAGATTTGGCCGTGACCCTGGTCGTTTCCGGAGCCCTGATCCATTTGCAGGCTGAGCCCTGATCCTGAGCACGGTGTAGGCCCTGACCCTGGTCACAGACAGAACGCTGACCCTGGTTTCAGGCTGAGCCCTAGTTCTGCCTATAGACTTAAGCCTGATTCTGTTCTTAAGAATCCTGATCCTCCCCACAGACTAATCTGTAATCTTGATTCATGAATGAACTAAGCCCTTGTCTGAGCCCAAACATTAACCCAGGCTGAAACCTGACCCAAGTTATAGACCGACCCTGATTCCTGAACGATCCCTGACCTTGGCTGCTAACTGAGCTCTGATCATGGTTGTAGACTGAGCCCTGATCCTGGTCTAACTTGATCCCTGGATGACACTTGACCCTGGCTCCAGATTGAGCCCTGGTCACAAGTGCCTTACTCTAGCCCCAGACTGAGCCCTACGCCGCACATGGTCAGACCGCACCCCAATCCTCAGATTCTCTCTTCTTTTTTAAGACTACCCCCCTTAAAGTATAAACCTGTCCCCTAGAAGGGAACCAAGTCAACTCTTTAGTGCCCATTCATCAGGCAGGAGAGAGAGGCCCTTGGAGGAAGGATGATGGAATAGCTTAGCTTTGAGAGACATGAGAAAAAGGGAAGAAATTAATTCCAAACAGGAGAAACTGAGCAGAACCAGGTGGAGGCGCTGAGCAGGAGCAATGTGGGTTCAGGAGAAAACAGGGTGGTGTCGTGGGGGCAGCGCCAAGCAGGAAGGACTCAGGCTCCCTCCCGTGTCAATCAGGGCAGCAACCTTTTGATATTTTTTATCCACTGGGCTGCTTTGTAAGATTTCATTGGATGAAGGAGGATAAAGGCTAAAAAAAAAATTACCACTCTCAAAAAATGTCTAAGATCCCTGTGTTAGACGAGTGTCCAGGGCTGAAACGGATCTATGGCGGCGGGGCCCTGGGCAGGCACTTTAGGAGGGAGGGGATAGTGAGGGGCTCCCCCCAGTTTTTAATTTTGCTCACAACCCTTGCGGGATGTGAAAGGGCTGCACAGACTGGGGGTCCTTTCAAAAGTCCACGGCAGCACTAATCCATAACATTGTATGGATGAGAAGAGGGAAGGATGCCAACAGCTGCCTCTTAAAAAGCCCCTACTGTGTGCCACACCCTGTGCTAGAGGCTCTGCCTTCACTAATAGATTTATTAGACAGTCACACATGAGAATTATCTGGTAGACACTGCTATTGCTCTCTGCATTTCACAGATGGGGAAACCGAGTCATGGAGAGGCGACGTGATGCTAAAAGGTAAAGCCTTGGCTCCCACACAGGGCTGGCAGCTGCAGAGCTCCTGGACTGTACCCCCATCCTCTCGAATGAGGCGCCGGGCATTGGAAGAGGGCTGGGTGGTTCCCAGCTGGGCGTCTCTAGACCTGAAACTGCCACATCATGTGTGTCTCAGAGGCAGAAAGGGCCGGCAGAGATTTTGTTCCTTTTTGTGGGCAACTCCAACTCTCCTTGGCTAAGCCAGAGGGGGAAGAAATTTGTGCCCGGGATTCGACCCAGAAAATGGGGGAATAGGAGTGAGGAGAAAGGGAGACCAAGGTGGGTTGGTGGATCGGTAAGGCCAGGGGCTCTTGTTTACTGACCACCCGTGGGTCAGTAAAGCTCTCGGTTCCCCATTATATGTTCCCATTGTATGGATGAGAAGACTGAGGCAACATGGGTGGTGAGATGCGATGCCAAAGCGGAGTTCAGTTGTGGGTGACTCTCTGCCCAGTGCTCTCTTCAGAGCCCATGAGTCCCTGTGGGGCTGGAGCCATTTCCTGCAGCCCTGCTCAGGTGGGCCTCGGAGACCCACCCAGGTGTAGGGCCCTCCCGGAGGGATCCTCTGCAAGGTAGCGTCTCAAGGCCGAAGGACAGGCCTCACCTGAGGCCCCAGCAAAGGGCACAGTGTCCCGAGACCCCCCTGCACTGCAGTAGTTGATGTGCGGTTGTCGGAAACACTTGGGGCTGCAGCCACTCAGTCCTCGGTTTGAATCCCGGCTCCACCACTTACTCTCGGCTGTGAACTTAGCCATGCTGGGCCTCGATTTCAACTTCTGTAAAACCAGGGACAAGAAACCTGCTGGAGGGAAAAAACCGAAAAGGAAGAAACTGGTAAAGATGGAACCGGGCTGTGTCAGTCTTTCTTTCTGTCTGCCCCAGTGGACTACAGCCGTGAGAAACGTCGCTAGAAGATAAGGAAGTAGAGGTGTAAGCCCAGGCTGGGGGCCCTCTCGGGAAACACTGGGCTGCACCCTACAAACCCTTGAGGCGGGGGGCCCAATGGTCCCTGTGGGTGCCTTATCCTCAAGGAACTCCCAGTCCAAGGAGGGAGGTGGGTTATTCCCATATAGTCTAAGGGAAGAGGGAGACACTCCACCCAATCTAAGGGTGGAGACAGGCAGCCCCACTCATTCCAAGGAAGAGGCTGTCTGAGCTTCCTGGGCTGCGGTAACACAATTGTACAAACTGGATGGCTTCAGACAACAGGAGTGTATAGCCTCACAGTTCTGCAGGCTGGAAGTCCCAAATCATGTTGCCAGCAGCTTCCTGCTCCCTCTGACATCTCTGGTGAAGAATCACACTTCTCGCCTGGCTTCTGGTGGCCCCAGGGGTTGCTTGGCTTGTAGATGATGCCTCTGCCTCTCCGTCCTCTCACGGCTGTCTCCCCCACATCCGTCTGTCTGTCTGTGTCCAGTTCCTGCCTTCTTCTAAGGACATTGGTGATATTTGATTCAGGCCCACTCTTATCTTAACTAATGACATCTTCAAAGACCCTGTTTCCAAATAAGGTCCCAGTGCCAGGAGTGGGGGTCGGACTTGAACATGTTTTTGGGGGGTGGGGAGGGGAAGTGGACACACAATTCAACCCCTAACAAGGCCGACGCTCAGTTCTGTCTAAGAGGGAGAGACCAATGCTGCATCCATTGAAAGGGAGGCGATGGCCGTGATGGACCCTCCATCAGGTCTAAAGTGGGAGGTGGACACAGCCTTTCCAGCTCTAGGACAAGGCAGCTTGAACTTAGTGTTTCACCCATGGTTCAGATGGGGACAGGAGGAGGGAGGTACTCACCCTCGCTTCACACTTATTATAAAGCACCTACAACGTACCTGGCCCCATGCCAAGTGCTGGGTGGATGGGTGAGCTGACAGCCCTAGAGGGTGGGTGGGGGTTTTGCAAACAGGTAGTGAGGTGGGAGGTCCAGAATTCAGAGAAGGGGGTGAGTCCTGATAACCCCTCACAGAGATGCGGAGGTCAGCGACCCTGTTCTGATTTGCTACTGCTGCCATTATGCAAAATACCAGAAATGGATTGGCTTTTTATAATAGGGGGTTATTTGGCTGCAAATTTATAGTCCTAAGGCCATAAAAGTGTCCAAACTAGGGCATCAACAAGAGGATACCTTCACTGAAGAAAGGCTGATGGTGTCTAGAACACCTCTGTCACCTGGGAAGGCACGTGGCTGGCGTCTGCTGGTCCTTTGCTCCTGGGTTGCATGGCTGTCAGCTTCTGCTTCTAGCAGCTTTCTCTCTAAGCATCCATGGGTCCTCTCTTAGCTTCTCCAAGGCAAACTCTGGGCTTCATCTTTTGGCTTAGCATCTCCAAACAATCTTCTGTCCTCCTCTCCAAGCATCTCGTAAGTGTCAGCAAGCATGTGGGTCTGTGTCAGCTCTTTCTCTCTTTACACACTCCAGTGAATTAATCAAGACCCACCCTGAATGGGCAGGGCCACACCTCCAAGGAAATAATCTAATCAAAAGTATCATCCGCAGCTGGGTGAGTCACATCTCCATGGAAACACTCAATTGAAAGGTTCCACCTTAAACAAAAGACTAATAAATCTGCCCCTGCAAGATTGCATTAAAGAACATGGCTTTTGGGGGGACATAGTATATCCAAACCAGCACAAACCTAGAACCCCAGATTTTCCCCTTTATCTTTCTTTTCTTTCCCACAGTGCTCCCCAGGACAGGACACCAAAGAGTGGTCCTATGTCACCCTTGCACAGGATCGCCCGTCTCTCTCTCTTTAGGTACCAGACCTTGAAAGTTTGTCTCCGTTGGTGCATCAAAACCACCCCATCTCCAAAGAATACATACAAATGGCTGTAAAGCGCATGAAAAGATGTTCAACATCATTGTCATCAGGGAAATGCAAAATCCAAGCCACAATGAGATACTACTTCATACCCACTAGGATGGATACTACTAAAAAAAATAAAATAGGAAAACAGTAAGTGTTGATGAAGGTGTGGACAAACTGGAACACTTGTCCATTGCTAGTGGAAATGTAAAATGGTGCAGCTGCTATGGAAAAGAGTTTGGTGGTTCCTCAAAAAGTTAAACATGCAATCAGCCTTTGACCCAACAATTCTACTCTTTGGTGTATGCCCCAAAGGAATTGAAAGTAGGGCTCAAACAAATACTTGGACACCAATGTTTACGGTAGCATTATTCACAACAGTTAAAAGGTAAAAACAACCCAAGTGTCCACCCAGAGACAAATGGATGAAAAAATGTGTTATATACATGCAATGGAATGCTATTCAGCCATGAAAAGGAATGAAGCTCGGATACACGTTACTACACAGATGAACCTGGAAACTGTTGTGCTGAGAGAAGTTAAGTCAGACACAAAAGGACAAATATTATGTGATTCCTCTTAAATGAAAAAATGGCAGAACGTATGTTATATATATGTTATCACAATTGAAAACAAAAGCAAAAAACAGCTACCCCAAACTAAAACAGCAAGTATTTTATCAGCTCTGCTGTTTCACTGGGGCGCACTCAAGCAGATGCAGGTATCTCGGGGCTGGACAGTGCACGACGGCCTGCCCACTCACAGGTCCGCGGTCGTGGCTGGTGGCTGGGCCACAAACCTCCAGCAGGTTAGCTCAGCCTTCCACGCCAGCTGCAGCCTGTGCAGGCAGAAGCCACAGGATGCCAGCAGTTTTTAAACCTCTGCTTACATCACATTTCCTGATGTCTCCATTGGCCAAAGCTGGCCACATGGCCAAGCCCGGCGTGAGTGTGCTAGGGAGGTGTGACGCATGGGGAGCTGTTTCCCGCAGCAATCTCCCACCAACTCCTCTAGGTGCCCTGCCATTTCCTGCCTCTACACCTCTGCCCAGGCTATTCCCTTTGCTTGTTACACTCTGCTTGGGTAAAGTCCTATTTTGGGAAGTTCATGTAACGTCTCTGTAAAATGCAGCTAAGAGATTTACTACGTTCAAGAATTATTTTGCCGGTTAAATGACTGAAAGTACAAAAAGCACTTAGTGTCTGGCCCAGGGTATGTCCTGAGAAATGTTAGCCATTGCTATCATGATGACAACTCTTATTGTGACAGCTTCCTCTCTGTTTCTGCAAAGCCCTCTGCAAGGAGTCTCCTCCTCCAGGAAGCCCTCCCTGATTCTCTCCAGCCAAGCCCCTGCCCCTCCACAACCACCACCACCCCATCCCACCCCGGCTCCACAGGCCTGGCTTACCTTCTTCGCTCTACAGTGGGAGTCCTGAAGAAAGGGACCCGTCTTATTAATATTTGGATTCCCAGGGCCTGGGGCAGGACTTGTGCCATCTGCAGTTGGAGAGCCCAGACAGCCTTTGGTGCTCCACTCAGCAGAGGCGGAAACCGAGCCTCAAGGAGATGTGGTGACTCACCCAGGGCCACACGGCTGGTAGGTGGGTGGGCTGGGAGTTGGACCACCTAACTGTTGAGTGTTCCCCAGGGCCAGGCATTGGGGACTCAGAGGAAAGGCAGATGTGGGCTCTGCTGTTGCAGAGTGGAGATGGTAGGTTCTGGACATAGCTGAAAGCAGGAGGCCTGAGCAGCCCCATGGGCTGTGAGAGCAAAAAGGGCCCCTGGGAAGTCCAGAGAGCTGGAGGGACAAGGCCAAGGTCCCAGCCAGACTGTGGCAGATCACCCAGTCCAGGTCACTGTGGCGTTGATCACCATGTCTGCATGGGCCTCGGGGACGTGGAACCCCCCAATCCCACCCCTCCAGGGCATGGCAGGGCAGCTCATGGACCCGGCCCTTTTTAGCACAGCAGACATATCTGGACACTCACATTTTCCTGGCCTCCTTGAGGTCGCTTAGTTCTTCCCGGCACTAAGTGAAGAAACCCCAAAGTCCTGAAAGATAATACCCGCCTTAAGCCTCTGAAAGCCGGACAAAGATAGATTGTTCAAGAATTTAACCTCCACTGAATAGACTTGGGCACTCGCCCAGGGATCAAGCAAACCTGGGAAAACACGGCCCTCCTTTGCATGAACAAAGCCTTTCGTCAGGGCATCGAAGAGGCCACCAACTCACTGACCGTGTTTAGGCAAGTCATGTCCCCTCTCTGAGCCCTGGAAGCTGCCCCCTGCCCTGTAAGATGGGGGCAAAAATAGGTATCATGTGGGGTTTGAAGCCACCGCCCCCTCAACCTGTCATCCCACCACTATTGCACATTTAGTCTGGCCCAGAGAAAGTTCTCAAACAAAGGCAGAAGGGTTATTTGTGTTCATTGCTTTGGATCTGAGATGCTTGTAGACTTTCTGGAATCTCCTGCAGAAAGGAGCGGCACATCTTGGGTATCAGTGAATAGATGAGGCAGTGACCACAGCTTTTGCAGACATTTATCGCATTCACTGAGGGCTGGCTAAGATCAAAGGGAAGTGTGGGAGACAGGAGACCTGAGATTAGACACCACCTGGTTTTCCTCTAGACTTCCTTTTCATCTTCTTTTACTGTTATTCTGTTGAGGCATGATTTACGTGCAATGAAATGTGCCCGTTTTAAAGTTTACAGTTTGATGAGTGTGATGATTAGGTTCATGTGTCAACTTGGCCAGGTGATGGTGTCCAGGTGTCTGGTCAAGCAAGTAGTGGCCTAACCGTTACTGCGAGGACACTTTTGGCTGGTTAATAAACCAGAAGGCTGGTTTACTAAATCATCAGTCAGTTGATTGCATCTGTGGCTGATTACGTCAACTGAAGGGTGCAATGAGATAATTCAATCAGATGGATTTAATCTAATCAGCTGAAGGGAGAAGAGAGAGAACTTTCAATTCTTCAGCCAGCCTCTCCTGGGGAGTTCATCAAACACCTTCATCGGAGTTGCCAGCTTGCTGCCTGCCCTGTGTAATTTGGACTCGTGCATCCACACAGGTGTGTGAAACACTTTTATAACTGCTCATCTTTACGGATATCTCCTGTTGGTTGTTTCCCTAGAGAACCTTAACTAATCCCATGAGTTTTAGTAAATGTGTGCATCTGTAAAGCAAACACCACAATTATGACACAGAACAGCTCCATCACCACCAAAAGGTTCCTGCGTGTCTCTTTGCAGACAATTTTGGCCTCTCCCTCCCATCTTAGCTGGTCATATCTCTCTCAAGCCAGTCTAGATCAGCTTGGTCTTTTCTAGAGTTTAATATAAATGGAATCACATCCAGTGTGCTATTTTGCATCTGTCTTCTTTCCCTCCACAGAATGAATTTTTTGCTTTGTTTTGTTTTTTAACTAAAATGACAGTTTTTAACAGGAACAACAGGTATAGTTACAATGACATAGCCTCACACACACAAAAAAAACCCCATGGGTGGCTCAGGAGTTGGACAGTTTCAAAATAATGAGGGCAATTGGGTACATGAATTCAAGCTGTTCTAGAGCCTCAGAAGCCAGGCTCCTACAGCCTCTCCCTGAAACCCTGTCCATCTCACCAGGGCCAAAGCCTCCTCTTTCTCCACCACCCCAGCCCCCCTCGGAAGCCCCCATGGTCCCTGCTGCTGCCCCGGCAGCTGCCCTAATCATAGCCTCCTCTGCCACCATGACAGTCATCTCCAGTGTTACCTGTCCCCAGGTGAGAGCCTCTAGGGCTCCTCCTGGACCCTTTGGCTCAGGGGCCTTATGCTAGCTGCATTCATTCCTCCAAGAGCAGCTCATGTTCTCACATGCTAGAATAGGACATTGCCAGCTCCCAGCTTGCCGCTGTCCTCCACTGCCACCACCTCTGCTGGGGAACCTCCACCCCAGCCACTGTCACCACTGCCACCACCTCCACATCCCCCATGGCCCACAGGTCCTCCCCAATCTCAGCCTCCATGACCACTGCCCCCCCTGCCCCCCCCCAATTGAAGGCTGCTCACCAAGGAGCAAAGGAGGCCTTCAAAGGATTCCGGGAGAATTCTTTCCCATCAAGCCAATCAGTAGTGGCTTTAGCATAAGGTGGGTCATCAAATGAGACAGTCACATCTCCCTGTGGCTTGCTTGCTAATCATGGGCTGCCCTGTTTTCTTATTCATCTTAATAATACCACTCTGCCTGAACTCAACTGCAAACTTTCACCCAAGCCTCACACAAAGGTGGCATGGTCATCTGAATTATCCTGTTCAGAGTCATGATGCAGGGCTGAGTGCTGGGGGCCACCAAATTGGTTGAAGCCACCATAGCCACCTCCCCCCTGCCACCTCTGCCTCCATGGCCACCTCTGTGACCTGTGGGTTCTTAGACACCACTGCTACCACTGAAGCCACCGCCATCACCCCAGTGCCCCGTAAGATGCTTGGGAACTCCAGCTACCACCATAGACCCCAACTGAGCCACATGAAAAACCATAGCTGCTCTGGCTACAGCCTGAAGTGTCTGCTGGCCGGCCGTGACCGCTGTGACTCTGCCACCCAAAGGGCTGACTCTGCTGGGACCAGCCTTGCCAGGCTGGGGGTGGGTGGTGGGCACCATGGCTTCGGGCCGCCTTTTGGGCATGGTCATTTGAGGCCGTGCCCATGCACACATGCAAGGGCTGACGAGCAATAAATTTCCACCACCACGGAGCACTCGCCAAGGCTGAGCCAAGTGACACTGATGTTCACCCAGTTGCTGTTCCTTTTTATGGCTGAGTAGTAGCACTTTGCAGGGAAGTGCGACATCTGTTGAACCATACACGAGATGATGGTGAAGTGACATCTGGGTGGTTTCCAGATTGGGGTTATGATGAAGATAGTGTCTGTAAACATTTAGGTCTAGGTCTTTGCATGACCATATATACATATATTTTATTTTTTTATTGTGAGCTTTAACATATATATATATATATATAACAGTGATAACTTTCAAAGTACAATTTCACAAGCAGTTAGCAAATTTCAAAGAATGTCATGGGTCACAGTTCCACAACATCAGCCATTTCCATTATTGTAAATATAACATACACACAGAAAGGTGTCATCTACCTCCTTCCAGCCATTCCAACACCCCAGCATCCAGAAATATATATATATATAATTATATAAAGTTTCAGTATTCATAGACCTTTGCTCAATCTTATCTTGTTTGTTGCTACTCCTTCCTCTCACTTAATCTTTCTCCATCTTCAGGGGTGTCTAGGCAGTGAACACCCTAACTTGTTCATATTGAAAGGGGGTGTTGACAGTATGGGGACTGTTGTTCTTAAAGAGGCTGTTGCCCCTGGGTTTTAGGACATGTCTGGCATAGGAACACTCTAGTGAATTAAAGTTTCTGAGAGATAAAACTTAGTGAGTGAATCTTTTATAGAATCTCAGGTAGAGACCTGGGTATTTGGGGGCTACTTTTGGTGAGAGCATGGCATACTGTGGCCATTTGGGATGTCTAGCTGGAGCTTGCATAAGAGAAACCTCCAGGATAGCCTCTCAACTCTATTTGGGATTGCTCAGGCACTGTGACCTCAGCTTGTTACCTTGCTTTTTTCCCCCCCTTTTGGTTGAGTAGGCATTTTCAATCCCTCACTGCCAGGGCCAGGCTCATTCCTGGGAGTCATGACCCATGTCACCAGAGAGACTCATTCCCTTGGGGGTCATGTCCCTCCTGGCGGGGTGGGGAGGAGGAGTTAATAAATTTATTTGCTGAGTTGCGCTTAGAGAGAGAAAATGCAGGGTCAAATATTTTTATTCCTTTTGAGAAAATACCAAGGAGTGGGATTGCTCGGTCATATAAGTGGATGGTGACGTGATGACAGTGCTCCAGAGAGATTATGCCTTTTTACAGTGCTTGCCCTGCCTCCTCGTCAACACTTGCTACAGTCGGACTTTGATTTAAGTTGCACTTCCCTGATCACTAATGAGGTTGAGCTTGTCGATCATTCACCTGTCTTCCTAGGAAAGTGTCTTTTGTCCATTTTTAATTGGGTGGCCATTTTATAATCAAGTTGTAGAAATCTTACTTTTCAGTCAATATCTTGGCTATCAACCTTCATTATCTGTTAACTGCTTCATCTTTCAGCCAAGCCTTCAGTTATAGGCCAACCTTACCTTTCAGCCGTGGTCCCAGGTACAGGCTTGCAACTCAGTGATCCGTTAACTCCTTATTTCTGATTTTGATTAGCAGCCAACATCACCGTTTTCAGCTAAAGGCCTTAGTTTTCAGTTAACCCTTTGGCTGTGAGCATCTTCTTTGGTAGCTGACCCTTCACTGGATGTTAATACCCTTTTGATATACGTTACTTCCTCCAGCATAAGCCCCACCTGAAACGGGAAAGGCAAGTGGGGGGCTTGATAAGGAAATGTGAAGACAATAAAGGCAAAACCTCTTTGGTAAAAAGGGGGAGCACCTCTGAGGGAGTTGGGGATGGGGAGGAGCCCCACCTCGTTCTTTTGGTGCCGTCATCAGTGGGTACAGAGCACCTCTCTTTGCCCAGTCTTGGGTTCAGTACATATTTAATAACCAAAGTGTAGGCCTGTTCCCAGCCCCGGCTTGCCCTGCCTGCTCTGATGGGGCAGGAGGGCTGGTGGAATCAGGGCATCAGGGGCCTCGAGGGCCTCTTCCAGCAAGTGGAGAGCTCTAGGCCGATGTGTGCTGGGTACCCTCCCCACAATGAAAAAATGCAAAAAGATGAATGGGATTGATTTATGGGACCAGCTGTGGGAGGAGGAAAGCAAGATGCACCCAACCTTGTTGGTCATGGGAATGGCTGGGCGAGGCAGAGAAGCAGCCAGAAACTCTGAAGGGAGAAACAGCCCCCAGGCCCGTGAGCAGGGTCTATGGTCAGCCCTGTGGTCGGGATGTCAGTGCTATAACTCCCACAGTGGCTCCCAGGGCCCACGGGAGCAACTCCACCCCCAGCCCCCTTCGTGACCCCACCTTCCCTGCCCCACCCTGCACCCCCAATGCAGTCACGTCCAACTCTTGGCCTTTCCCTGCTGCTAAAAACCACCCAATTCTGCAGCTCTGTGCCTTTACAGCCAGTTACCCAGTACCTGGAAAGCCCTTTTCCCTGTCTCCAGCAGATCTTCCGCAGCCTTAGCTCAAATATGATCACCCTTTCCTGCCCCTGGGGCCAAGTTTCTATTGGGACTTTTTGTTTGGTTTCATTTCGTTTTGGTAAGGGCATTGCTAAGATTTGTATCCTGAGGCTGCAAATAGGATCCAACTCGTTTTGGAGCCAGAGCTTGACTTGGGTGAGTGAATGAATGAGTGAGCAAGTGAATGAATGAATGAATGAGTGAGTTGGTGTTGGGTCACATGTGTTCTCCTGGGAGCTGCAGAGCTTTCTCAGTCCCAGAGGCAGTGACCTCTGCTCTCATACCTTGCTGATACATGCCCTGCTGCCCAGAAACTTCCGGAACCCACCCCCGAGACTGGAGTGAAATGGGAGCCTCTGATGGCCTTGGTCCTGCCAGCACCAAAGGGTGTGGCTTCTGCTCCCTGTCTTGCTGAGCGAGAGGCCAAGGACACATGTCCACCAACCTGCGACTGCATCTTCTCTTGGTCAAGGAAGGCGCATATCTGGGCACACTGTCCCAGCTGAGTGGGGCAGCGGGGGACCACGTCTCAGGCCCTGGAATCCTCTTGGCCTGGTGGATCCCTGCTGGATGCAGGCTGTGGGGCTCTGAGAGCCACCCCGAGGACCCCTCCCCAGCCTTGAATTGCTGAGCCCACTGTGGGTCCCCAGGTGAGTCGTGTCACCTCTCTGGACCCACAGACATTTACTGAGCATCTGCTTTGCTCAAGACTTTGCATAAACTGGCCCATGTGGGCCTCCCCGACCTGGCTCCCTACCACTCACCCCCATCAGCGTAGAGAACCCCCAGCTCATTGCCACCCCACGGCCTTTGCACGGCTGTCCCTTCTGTAATGCTCTTCCCCTGGTGTTGGCTCCTATCTTTGTTGAGACCTCTCGCCTCCTCAGAGAGGCCTTCCCTTAAGAGGTGTGGGGTCAGCCCAGCCCCACAGCATCTTCACTCCCTGGGGTGAATGGGGAGGGGACATCTCCTCGCTGCTGGGCCCAGAGCCTCACACCCGGAACATGCAGGCAGCACAGGGCATTGGATTGTAGGATTCTCGACCCTCCACCCTCTGTGGGATGCTGGCTAAACCTCAGAATAACACAGTCTGCTGTTTATTGAGGCCCCAACTGTGGAAACTGGGGCTCAGAGAGGGGAGTGGCTGGTCTGAGGCCACACAGAAGCAAATGGTGGAGACTGCAAATCCCAGGCTGCCTCTCCTGGCTCAGTCTCGTCCCTTCCACCTTCTGTAAGATTTGTCCCTTGCTCCGTAAAAATGGCTCCAGGCTCCACAAAGCAAGGGGACAGTTGACGGAGGAGAGTGCACGGGCTGAGGAGAGAGGTCTTAGGATTTGGGATCAAAGTCCATTTAGATTTGCTGGACTCTGCCTTCCCCTTCCATTCTGTCTCTAGGTTTTCCTACACTCATGAACCAGAGGGGACCTTGAATTGGAATGAATTAAGGCAACTGACTTGTTCCAGTGTGTCGGAGGCTTTCCCAGTCTTAGCACTGAAAATCCCACCTCCTGGGAGACCCGGGGGGCCTGGAACCCACCCCCAGGCTGGAGTGAAGCTGGCACCCCCGGCTGAGCATCAGCCACTCTAGAATGAAGGGAAATGGAGGCAGGTGGGAGGCCCAGCCCCATCAAAGGCTGGCAGTGGGGATGAAAGGGTGTGAGCAGATGTGTCTGCCTGAGCCTGTGGAAGCCCAGGGATGGCGGAAGGGGGAGAGGACGGAACAAAAGTCTAGAAGCCCAAATGGCAAGCACAGGACCTGACATCAGGAGCCACTGTAACTTCTTAGTAGTTGTTCCTTGGAGGAAGGAGACATTAGGAGAAAAACTCAGTGCCTGGGACTAACGGCAGCCCCTTCGCCTTCAGCAACCCACCCAAGCAAGAGGGGGTCCGGAACTGGCCCTCCTCCCTGCCCACCCCTGGAGCATGGTCCCACAGAATGTGTTCTTTATAGAGAGGAATCCAGTAAAAAAACACCCAGCAAACTCCCCGTGACTCAGCTCCCGCCTGTGGGGCTTTGCAAGGGGTGGGGACGGAGATAAGCAAACCCCAAACAGTCACTGCCCTATTGGGAAATAAAGCTCAGGTCTGTCCCAAAGTCAGAGTGACAGAAGCCAACTCAGCCACCTTAAAGGACACAGGGAGATGTCCTAAAAAAAAAAAAAAACAAAAATACAGAGATGTGGACTGCAGCCCAGATCCCACGGTAGCCACGCCATCCCTCGTTTACTCCCCGATGACAACCCATTTTATAGATAAGGAAATGGAGGCCCAGAGAGCCACTTGGTTTGCCCAAGGTTGAGCTGTTACTAGGCAACCTGCATCTTCATCATGTCACTGTCCCGGCTCCTCACCCAGGACCTGGCTCAATCCAAACTTGTTGAGTGGAGGAGGAAAAGTAAACCGAGGCAGCCCCATGCCACCTGCCTCTCTCTTTTGTCTGGCTCCTCCTAAGATATTACGAAGACAGGTGATATGGTTAAAGCAACGTGGTCTGGGGGTTCTCAAAGTGTGGTCCCCTGGTTGGCGGTGGCGGCAGCAGCTGTGTCACCTGGAACTGGTGAGAAATGCAGATTCTCGGCCCTTCCCAGACTTCTGGAATGAGATGCTCTGGGTGTGGGGGCCAGCCAGTTGGTGTTTTAACAAGCCCTCCAAGGAATTCCACTTCACGCTCAAACGTGCAAGCCAAGGGGGGAAACAGGCCCATGGAGCTCTCACCAGGCCTGTTTGGCAGAGGCCGGAATCCAATCCGACTGTCTATCTCCCGGCTGTGACTTCTCCCTCTTCTGATCCTTCATCAATATTGACTTTCAGGAAAAGGACCCCCCAGCCTTGAAAAGCTCCCCACTGATCTGTTTTCTTCCCAAGACTAGAAGCTTCTTGAGAAGCAGAAGCGACATCTAATGGATTGCAGTTTTAAAATGTGCACTCATTACGTTGTTTAGTTCATTTAAAGAGCTCCCCTTGATGCAATATATATGTTGATGGCTTCCCTCTTTCTCCTGAATTTGGCAAATGACTGCTCCCTCCATTCCCATTTCTTCTGGGTGGTGTCTGGCCAGAGCAGCACCTATATGGTCAGCTCAGCTCACGGGCCGACCCCAGAAGCAGTGGTTCACCCTTCCTTAGGCCGTCTGTCTGTCCCCCAAAGGCGATCCTTCAATCTGAGCTGTGCTTCTGAATCTCAGATGCTACTGGAGCTGTCACCTGCTCTCCTTGGCTGACATCCGCCCACTTCTGTTTACTCTGCCTTTTCCAACAGCCAGCGAGGCCTCCAGCCTTTCCATGCTCTCCCTGATTCTAGGACAAGGGTGTCAAACTCAGGGCCAAACTTGGAACCCGCATCAGGGGGAGAAAAACTCGGATGGAATAGAAGTGGCAATGGGATTTGGAAATGGCAGCAGTTCAGAGTGAGGCCTCCCCTCCTCTGGGCCCAGGAAGTGCAAGCACATACAATAATCCCATATTATGGGGCTCAGCCGCCACATGATATTTAAGCACCTCATTCTAACCTGTGCCAGAGAAAGGGATTAGACAGCCAGGGACTCAGCTTATGAGGCAGCCTCTAAACCGCTCTGCTCTCCATCCTCCCTCACCACTCCTGGCCTGGGAAATCGTACCAACCTCCCGCCACACAACCTCCAACCCCGGCCTCCCTGCCTCCAGTTTTGCCCCTCTCCGATCTGTCCTCAGCACAGCTGGGACCATATCACACAATAGCTAATAATTCTTCCAAGGAGCCCTGCCCTGGATGGGACACAGTCTGCTTCCTTAGCATGGCATTCGAGGCTCCTGACAATCTGACCCCAACTCACTATTTGGGCCTCATCTTCCCCCAGCCCCTCACACACCCTCTGATAGAGCAGTGATGATCTCTGAACAGCCCACGACCCTTCGCATTTCTCTGGGTCTCTGTGCCTGCTGTTTCCACTGCCTGGGATGCCCACCCTCCCCTCCACCAGTTATTCAAATAACTCACTCCACACTGGGTAAGTTGACAGGCCCTGGGTGTTCAGAGGTTGAATAACAATAAACCCTGACCTTGTGATGTCCACAGTCTGGCGAGAGGACATGCAAGCTGGGACGAGGGCTTGGGTGTGAGGTCAAGGGAAGAATTGATGCAGACCGGGAGATCCTGGCAGGCTTCCTGGAGGAAGAGATGCCTGAGTGGGAACTGTAGGTGAGTGTGAGTGAATCGGGGGACAGGAGAGGGAAAGAGCCATCCAAGCAGCAGGAACAGCACATGCAAAGGCCCTGCGGCAGGAGGGTACAGGGCAAGGTCACCTTCGTGGGTGTGTGGCCAGCACAAAGGCACAGGGCCTGGCCTCCAGAAAGGCTGGGGGTTTAAAGCTCTACAGCTGTCATTTCTTTGCATTTTGGTTCTGTAAGTGAAGCCTGATGGGACAGAGGGGTGCGTCCTGGGAAGACGGAGCCTCAGCTAGCACATGTTCCCGTCTCCTGCCACCTCTCCTAGACACTAAGGCTCTGCCCGCTGTTCCATATCCAAGGACTGCTGCTGCCTCCCGTGGGGAGCCTGGGCACGGGCATGGGGAGGGTCGAGGTCTGGCGTGGGTGCCCTGCTGTGTCTTGGGGCAGGGCGAGATGGTGGCTGTCCTCACCCTCAGCTGGCATTTGGCGGGCGACTTGGCAGGGGATCAAGCTATTGAACACAGAGGTACCCGTCTGGGCATGGAGGTCACTGTAGCTTTGTGGGTTGCATAGCTACTGCGGGTGGGGTTGCAGGCCCAGGGGACGGGGCCCCAACGGGGACATGGCGTGTTGGTCCAGCAGCTGATGGAAGGGGGAATCCAGCAGCCGGTGGGTATACACTGGGGAGCACATGTCTTTCGAGTCTGGGGTGGGGGCCCCCGGGACCTGTGGGGTCTGCACGGCAAGCCTCACAAATGTGAATTTAAGTAGCAAATACAAAAATACCATGACAGGTCAAGAGATAGCGAGACCGCAAGAAAAGTGGAGTTTTATAAGTCAGTACCTTTAATAACCCTTTATTTCTGACCTTTGAACAGGGGCCCTGTGTTTTCATTCTGCACTGGGCTCCACAAATTGCAGAGCTGGTTCTGGGGCAGGACCCATTCAGGGAGCTCCATGGGTGCCAGTGTGGCTGGAGCCACGAGAAATGGGTAGAATAAACCATTGTGCCCAGTGCCAGAGGATGTAGAAAACTGTCTCCCCAGGCCTGAGTGGTCAGAATCATTATAGCCCCATTTCACAGATGGGGAAAATGAGGCTTAGAGAGAGAAAAACACTTTTTTACTGCTGAGTGTTCCAGATTAGAGCACAGAGGATGCTGTTTCCTGAGAGGCGCCCATGGGTGCCCTTTGATTTCAGGTCATGGTGGGGCGGTGGCAAGAGGGAGGCGGTGGCACAGATCATTTGGAGGCTGGAACCTGCCTAGGCCTGGGGCTTCTCACCCCACCCACCAGCACCCTGGCTCCAAACACCCGAGCAGCCATTCCAAGCTTGCTCATCTGATAAAGGCATATTCTTACATCACATCTCCCACTGTTCCCAGTGCCAGTGGTGCCAGCTCTTAATCAGCTGGAGGGGTAAGTTTCAAAACAACAAGAAGAGAAATGGGGAGGACGCTGGAGGGAAAGCTATGTTTTCTCTTCGACTTTCATACCCCTACCCGTGAAGCCCCTGGCTCCCAGGGACCATGTTTTTCTGGTAAAGGGAAACCAGACTGGCGGACATTTCATCTATGCCCATACGGCTGCCAGGCAAAATACAGGGCAGCCAGTTAAATTTGAATTTCGGATAAACAACGAATACTTTTAAAATTATAAGTACATCCCAAATATGGCATGGGGATTTACTTATACTAAAAAGAAATTGTTGTCTATCTGAAATTACAATTTAAATAGATATCCCTTATTTTTGTTTGCTAAATCCAGCAACCCTACCCCTACCCAATCCCATGAGCTTCATCTGCAGGCAGAAACCCTGAAATTGTCTTAAGAGCACCCCTAGTTCAAGCCCAAGTACCCATTTTCAGGAAGCCCAAGAAGAGAGGGACTTAGAGACCACATTTCCCCATCTGTGACCAAGACGCAGAGAGCAGAAGGCTTTGCCAAGGTCACGCACCTAGAGAGTATTTGCCAAGGTCACGCACCTAGAGAGTATTTGCCAAGGTCACGCACCTAGAGAGTGTCTGGGAGGTGCTTGGCACTTTGGCAATGTTCTTCAGACCACCAGCTAGGGGAGTTGGGTCTTGCCAGTTCCATTTTGCAGAAAGGAAAACTGAGGTCCAGAGAGGGGGAGTGGTTTCCTGGGGCTCACAGAATGGCTAACTCAAGACTTGAACCCAAAGCTCTAGCTTCCACCCTCCCCCATGGCTTGATGGTTAAGGACATGGGGTTGTGGGAAATGGATGTAGGTTTTCACCTCAGCATCTCCAACCACCGGCTGGGTGACCTTAGCCAAGTGCTTCTTTCCCCGAGCCTCAGTTTTCTCATCTTTGAAATGGGGACAGTGATAAGCTCTCTTCCCAAGGGCAGCGAGGATGAAGTGAGGAACTTCCATGAAACAGAGACATCCTGGCCATCTGGTCCCCTAGCCATTGTCACCCAGCTCTGTCCCCAGCCACACCCAGTTCCACCTGACCTTTACTCCCTGGGCTGGCTCCAGGGTCTCCCCTGATGTTGAGACTACGAAGTTGCTTGGGAGCGTGCATGGAGGGAGAGACGATCGCCAGGAGCTCTGGGGGGCTGCAGAACTGGCTCATCTCTTATCCTTCTCCCCCTCCTTTCTCTGCACCCCCACATGCCAACTGAGGCCCCTAGAGAGGAGTCCATCTGCCCAAGGCCACACTGAAGTGGCAGAGCTGAGGTCGAAGGTCAGTGTGTCTGCCTCCAGCCACCCATCTTGACCCACTGGGCCAGGCTGTCTCTTTGGGGGCTCCTCCGAGGACACTGCCATCCTAGCAGCCCCTGCATGGCATGGGGTTGGGAAACTTGCCTCAGCTGTTTACAGTGTGCCCCGGGCACCTTCTGAGACCCTACGCAGTGGCCTCCCCTCCACCCACCATGTCCTTGAAGCTTCTGCCTCTCAACTCTGTGGTGGGGTCCCCAGGCTTAGAGTTTGGTCCCCTGGGGGGTAGGCTCTCCTCTGCACCCCTCATTCATCCCGATGGCCCAGGCCTTGTCCCAGCCTCGCTCAGAGACTCCAGCCAACTCATGGTGTCTCTCTGGGCCTCAGTTTCCCCTTCTGTCAGATGGGGTTGAGCTGGTGAAAGGTGCTGGTCTCTCAAAGTCCCTTTGGCTTCTTCTCAGGTCCTAAAAAAATCTCCTTAAGAACTTAATTTGGAATTCGTCCTGCAGCGGGGCCTGCTGTCTGACCAGGTAATGAGGATTGCACTGCAGTTTTCATTTTACAGAGGAAGTTCCATTCAGTAATTTCTATTTCTTCATGCAAGAAGCTTTTATTCACATCTCCTGTTGTGGAAAAGGGCAGAGGTGAGTGACCCTGGCACCAAGGGATGGATAAATGGACCTACTGTGCGCCCAGTCCCGGGCCTTGCTTGCTCCAAAATCTCTTCCTGCCCCTGGATGGTCTGGGGTGAAACCTTATAATTGGAGAGAAGGGGATGTGTCTGGAGACCTTGACTTTGCAGGGAAGGGCTTCTCTCAAGGTTAATGAGCCAGGGTCTTTGTT
Organism: Bradypus variegatus; assembly: GCA_004027775.1. NCBI lineage: Eukaryota > Metazoa > Chordata > Mammalia > Pilosa > Bradypodidae > Bradypus > Bradypus variegatus. The sequence goes on along the minus strand of PVKY010001543.1, from coordinate 6,499 downwards.
CACAGGAAATGGGTCCAAAGTTATACTAACAGGAGGGACATCAAGTTTCCTAGCAAGCCTAGCAAGAGAGAGTACGAGTGGCTGTTGTTGGCTGTGTGTGTGTGTGTGTGTGTGTGTGTGTGTGTGTGTGTGTCTGGGGAGATACAGGAAGAAAATTGCTCATTGTGAAGTCAGATCATTTCTTTAATTTTTAGACCTTTTGGGCTACAATCAGCAGCAGAGCCCCAGGGTCAAGGATGTAGTGATGCCAGCCTGCCAGTTATGGGTCCTGGTGTCATCACCGGCCACGTGACCTTGGTAAGTGACCTCTATTCTCTGAGCCTCCATTTCCTGAGCTCTCAGGAGGGGAGATTGATAGTGCTTGCTTCCCAAGCTCATTGGGTGGATCAGATGAGGGAACATACTGAAAGCGCTCAGTGTCCGGGCATACCTAAGGTAACCTAAGGGTTTGCTGTTATCGTTATGATGATTTTAGGCTAAATGGTCTCCAAACTTGAATGAGCACACAGCCCCAGAGGATGTATGTTTATTTATAATTATAGATATGAATTACTGAACGAGTGTATTATGTACATCACGAAACACATAACTGAAAATAGAATTTTCAAAAAGATCGTGAGTGGACGCAAAAGTTGTGATCTTTCCTTTGCCCACCTAGTGACCACTGTCAGGACCCCACCCTGCCCAGCCCTGAGAGAGAGGACAGAGGGAGCTGAGCCAGGAGCCACTGCCCCAGACCCCCATCCTGTGGGTTCTGCCACTGCCCTCTAGGAAGGAAAGGATGAAGCCTTCCTCAGTGTACGGAGACAGTGTCCAGATCAGGTAGAGGCACTCAAGACAGGTATTTTTATTCTAAATGACACTTAAGCTATGTGCCAGGTGCTATTCCAAATCCTTCACAAATATTAAGAGTTTCTATATGAATTTTGTTTTGATAGGTGGGGAACTGAGGCACAGAGGGGTTAAGTAACTTGTCCAAAGTCACACAGCCAGGAAGGGACAAACCCAGGCTTTGAACCAGGACAGTCTGGCTCCAGAGCCCATGCTTTCCCCCACTGTGCTGTGGGCAGCCTGAAAACAGGTTTCTGAAACGAGGGAGTTTATCTTTCCATAGAAGAGGCCCGAGGGAGCCAGTGAATCGCAAACCCCTGGCTTCCCTGTAAGGGCCTGCCACAAGAGACATCCAACAATGACATGATTATCACCCCCATTTACAGATGCAGACACTGGGGTTCAGCAAGATACAGTGACCTGTCCCAGGCCTCCTGACTCCCAAGCCCAAGGTTGTCACCATCCACTGAGCTGCTTCAAGAAAGCCCTGCAGGCAGGAGGAGCCCTGGATGGGGAGCCTGGAGGTTTGAGTTCTGGCCCTAATACTGCCATAGCCTCGTTGTGTGGCCTCAGTTTCCCCTCAGTAATATGAGGGATGGGGTTGAATTCAGTGGTCTTTAAGTTTACCTGCAGCTGTCCAGTCCTGACATTCTCAGCATGAGGTGAGGACAGTAGATTCCACCAGAGTCCAAGATGGAGAGGTCATTCATTATTGGAAAGTCAGGAGGGCTTCCTGGAGGAGGCGAGACTTCAGCTTGACCTTGGGAAGGGAGGCCCATGGCCACATCCTGTATGAGCAGGGATGTCACCCCACTTACAGAGCAGGAGGCAACTTGCCTGCGGTTACACAATACGTAAGTGGTAGATGCTGGATTCGAACCCAGGGCTATCAGAGCCCTTCTCTTTAACACAGTGGATTGGAAGCAAGGAGGTATAGCTCCTGGCTCAGGGCCTTTGAGAGGGAGAACTAAAGTGTGAACCCCAACAGTTAGGATGTAAGGCAGAGTGTGCCTGGCAAACAGTAGGTGCTCCATAAATGCCTAAGGGAGGAAAGAAGGAAGGAAGGAGTGCATGGCAGTCCCCAGCCTGGCAGGCATTGGACTTTCCACCTGTCAAGCAGTCAGGCCCAGCTGGACCCTGTGGGGATTTGGGGTTCATCTGGTTATGCCCAGAGTGCAACAATTAGAGCAATGCTTTCTGCTTTGCTGGCTGCTGGACAGCCCCTTTGAGTGCCCAGCCTGGGCTCAGGAGAGGTCACCACCTTTCCCAAGGAAGGAGCTGGTCAGGGAGCTGCCAGAAATCAGGGCTTCCACCCACCTGGGCCAGTCCTCCCCTTGGGCCCCAGCTGGTACAAACGGACCTACCTGGACAACACTGCCAGCTGGGTGGGTATCAGGGGGTGAGGTTATATAACAAGGGCCCTTTTCCCCACTGCTGCTGAGCTGCCCCCACACAGCAGAGAGAGCAGGGCACAGGCCATCCAGAGCCCCATCTTCCCAGCATCCTTGACCTCCTCAGTTTGCACATCCCCAGAGATGGGAGGCTTGCTACCTCCCAAGGTGGCCTTGACTCCCCTTGGGCAGTCCAGTGCCTCAGAGAAAGCAGCATGGAGACCACAGCTGTAAGAAGTCCAGGCTTGGGAGTCAGACAGACCTGGGTTCAATGGGCTTGTCTTAGTTTCCTGATTTGTACAATAGGGAGAAAAGTGGCACATATCTCAAAGGGCAACTAAGAAATAAATAGGTCACTATATGCAAGGCACTTAGAAGAGTGCCCGCCCCCTTTGAGTAAGTATGATATGTGTTAGTTATCACTACTACCACTACTGCTATCACTATGTAGTATTGATAGTACGTGGTGGTAAATACTATGTACTACCATTCTCATTCGACTACTTACGCTGTTTTTTTAAACCTCTCTGACCCTCAGACTCTTCTTCTGAAAAAAATCGGGGTAATCATTCTACCTACCTCACAGAGTTTTGAGGATGGAGTGTCCTAATACCTGAACATGTAAAGGGCCACATCATGCTCGTATCATCATCCTGATGAGGGGGTTTGGGGTCAGAAAAAACAGATTAAAGTCTGTGTTTGTGGCTGTGTGACCTTGAGCAACTACTTAACCACTCTGAATTCCAGTTTCCTCAAGCTCTGGGACCCAGCAGCTGCTCCATAAATGTGGTTCCCTTCCTTGCCTGTTCAGGAGTGTGGCTGCCTCTGAACTGAGCTGTGTGTCCCACCCAGCCTCCCCCAGGCCCTCCTAGCCCCCAATGCGGCTCCAAGGGGGCTTGAGGAACCTGATCCACCAGCACCTTTGGGGGGTGGGAGGAGGGAGGGACGGGCACTACCTGTTTCCCTCAGGAAAGCCCTCAGGGGTGGCAGCATCTCAGGTTCAGAGCTGAAGCCCCTCTAGCATTTCGAAGGTGGGGCATTTTAATTAAATCCCAGGTAGGTCAGAGGCCAGACGGCACACAAAAGGGCCTGTGTGAGACCTGGGGAAACCGGACTCCATCTGCCTCTCAACCCCCCACTCCACCTGCTTACCTGGCTCCCCCTCCTCCCTCCCTCCCACCTGCCAGGAAGACATTTCTCCCCAACTTGATGCCTCCAAACTCCACTCCAACTTCTTTTTTTTTCTTTCCTTTTTTAATATGGTAAAATATACATAACTTGAATTTACCATTTTAATCATTGTTCAGTATATAATTCAGTGGCATTGAGTACATCCACAATGACGTATATCCATCACCACTATTTCCAGAACTTTTTCCTTATCCCAAACAGAAACTTGTACCTATTGAGCAATAATGTCCCATTCTCCCTCTCCCTGCAGGCCCTGGAAAACTCTCATCTCACTTTCTGTCTCTATGAATTTGCACATTCTAGTTATTTCGCATAAGTGGAGTCAGACAATATTTTGTATGTGTGTGTCTGGCCTATTTCACTCAACATGGTGTCTTCAAGGTTCATCTATATTGTCGCATGTATCAGAACTTCCTTCCTTATATGGCTGAATACTATTCCATCATATGATATACCGTATTTTGTTTATCTGTCCATCTGTTGGTAGTGTCTCAGGCTGTTCCCACCTTTGAGTGTACAGGTATCTGTTTGAGCCCATTTGGGGTAGATGCTTAGGAACCACTCTGACTTCTTGGCCCTGTGTTATCTGGCAGGCATCACCCCTGAATGCTTCATAGTGTTTATCATGTTCTTTCGTGCCCAAGATGGTGCTGTCTTCCCCCCAGCTCCATGAGGCAGGGGTGTTAGTCCTTCCTCCACAATGAGAACCAGGCAGGTGATGGGGCCTCCCAAGGCCACACAGCTGACACCTGGCAGAGCTGGAATTCTGACTTTGTGTCCAAGGCTCACCTGCCCGTAAGTCGTTTCTGCTCTGTTGGACTTTGATCAAGTTCTATCTAGGGAAAATAATGAAAATATTTAACAACCCAGCCATATCAGGGTACCCTGACTTCTTACCTGCCCAGGAAAGGACAAGCCAAGCATATGCACATACCTTGAGTTGAGACAGCTTGGGGTGTTGAGTGGGTTGAAAGGGAAGCAAGAGACGGGGGTCACGTGGCAAAGATGCAATGGCGGGACTTGTCAATGGTTTGGATTTTCTATGGGGACAATAGGGACTGAATGATGGGTTCAAGCAACGAAGTGGCATCATTTGATTTACATTAGAAGGGAACCCATCAGGCTGCTGAGTAGATTAGTTGTGGGAAGCACAAGGGGAAGCAGACACCATGAGGGAAAGATTTCCTCCAGTTGCTTGAAATGAGGAAGCTTGTACCTCACAGCAGAATTGACCAGCCCTCCTAACTCTTGTTCCTCAGACAGCAGACCTTCTGGAAGACTGACCTTTCTGAATGATAATGCAGGACGAAGGACAGAAGATTTCCACCAAGAAGGAATGACGACCTTAGAGCAGTTTGTCCCTCTTCTGCATAAGACAGGGAGGGTTGAGGTCACTTGCCAAAGTTCCCATAAGGGCCATAGCTATAAATTGAGTTGAATTTTTAAAGAAAGTAATCAATTAGGATGGTTTGGGCCTGGCCCACAAGTATACTTTGTCCATACAGTGTTTTAAACAAAACTGATGTTGTTGCTGACGTTTTGAAATCAGATTTTACATAAAAATCTGGATTGCTGGCTTGTCTGGAAAACTCCAGAGCTCTGGCAGCCCTGGGCCTGCACTCCCTCCCAACTTCAATCAGGGACTAGGGCTGAGGATCCTCATTGAGACAGGGCTTGTGTGATCCATTTTGCCACAGTCTCCACCACTCCTTGCAGTCTCCCCAGTCCAGTTACTGTTTATTTTTAGTGGTCCCCAAGGCATTTGAGTGTGTGATTCCTATCTTTATTGAAAACTCTGGTAATTCCAAGGTTTGATGAGTATGTGGAATGTTTCATCCTCTGCTGTATGATGATCACTTTGGAAATTACCCAGTAGTCTCTGGTAAAGCCCATATTATCCAGTAAATTGCAGACATGCATTTCCCATGACCCAACAATTCTTGTCTTGGGTTTGTACCCTAGAAGAATTCATACCCATGTGTACCAAAAGACAAGAACAAGCACTGCTTGTCCTAATCTAGAAATAACCCAAACATCTATCAACAGGAGAATGATAAATAAATTGCCATGTATCTCCATACTGGAATACTATACAGCAATGAAAATGGATGAGATGGATGAGTTAAAACTACATACATCAACATGGTTGAATGATGATACAATGTGAGTGGAAAAAAGCAAGCCTTAGAAGAATGCAGTGATTCCATTTATCTAGAGTGCCAAAACAGACACAATAAATAGTAAACTATTTAGGGAATCAGTCATATGTGGTATGGAATGATGAACACAAAATTCCAGCTAGTGTTTACCTTTGGGGGACGCAAGGAGATGCAAAGGTTCCGAGCTACTGATAATGGTCTATTTCTTAAACTAGGCAGTGGAAATGCAATTTGCAATATTATTATTATTTTAAAGTGTGATTAATAGTAGTAACTATTTTAGAATGTCTTTTATTTTCTAAGATATATTTTACTGAAGACAAATATAATTAGGATACAATAAATTGCACATCTTAACATCTTAAATTCATTTCAATGAGTTTGAACATTTGTGTTTGCCCTCTAATCATCTCCTAAATAAGATATAGAACATTCCGGCACCCTGGAAAGTGTCCCTTTGCAGACACTTCCCACCCCGCCGAGAGACAACTGCTGTTCTGATTTCTTGTGCCATAGATTAGCTCTGCCTGCCCTAGAGTTTTGCATAAATGCATTTGTACAGAATGTACTCTTTCAGGACTGGCTTCTTTCCCTCAACATACTGTTTTGGAGATTCATCTATGTCAGGTGTATTAGTAATTCATTTTTTAAAGTTATTATTGCTGAGTAGAATTCCATTGCATAAATGTTTATCCATTTTCCTGGTATTGGAAATTTGGGTTGTTCCCAATTTGGGGCTAATATGAAGAAAGCCAGAATGAACATATATGTACAAGTCACCATATGGGTATATGCTTTCATTCTCTTGGGAAAACATCTAGAACGGCTGAGTCATAGGGTAGGTATATGTTTGACTTCATAGGGAACTACCCAACTGTTTTCCAATGTGCTATTTTACATTCCCTCCAGCAGTGTCTGAGAATTCAC
>PVKY010001542.1:0-31147 GCA_004027775.1 Bradypus variegatus | reverse complement strand
AGGCCAAAGAGGGCTTTCCATCCTGAACAAATGCCTGCACCTCAACACTTATTGCTTATAAATTTTACTCCAGAATCAGTTCTCTTCCATGCCTCGGAAATCCTAACATTTTAAATTTCGTACTCTTCTAAACTTTTAATAGTACTCAAACCTAACTTGGTGTTAACATAAAGCAACTTCGTTGTTTCACCCAGGAGTCTTCTCTACTTGGATTCCTTCTGGGAACTTAGAACACATAGGACGTTAACTAAGATTCAGTTGGACAGAGGTGTGGAGTCCCGCTCAACGTGGGACTTAAAGCTAGTGACCAAGAAAACTTCTCCTTTGGGCTCCAAAGAGAATTTCGGTCCCAAAGTAACAAAGTATAAACAGCCGAGTTAAAAGAGCTCACCTTCCAGAATCAAGGCAGATGCCCACTCGGAGACTCTCCAGGGGTTCTGAATTGTCCTAAAGAAACCTAGCGAGACTGGCAGGCCCTTTCTAGTCTCTGGGGTGGCACTGCCACCATGCCCGCCCTAAAGGGACGCACTAGGGCTTTTCATAGGGTAATGCCAGGACAATGGAAGGGAAACGCCCTTCCTCAATTCCTGAATTCCTAAGGATAATTCCCCAAAGAAATTTAAATATTGGGGGGAGGGGAGAGGTGGGGACCTGGAGCATGTGCTGGGAAGCGTGCAAGGAATGGAGAAAGGGTGGGACTGAACCTTCACGGGGACGGGTGCCAGGGCCAGTTGGTTTTGCTCGAATATTGTTCAACCTGATTTACCATTTACAAGGGCCCTCTGGGAGCACTGCAGATATGCTTAAGACTTTTCGAGTTGAACTTAATCATTTCATTTCTTGCAACCTGTATTTGATGTCACACTGAATTGATCTTTTAAATAGCTGAGGGAAAATAAGGGAAGAAATAACTAAAATGTTTTTCAACAGGGAAAAAAACCCATCACCACCAATCCCAATATGACAAAGCTGTCCCCAAATGATTAGGATATGTTTCAATTCACGGAAATCTTAGTTTTGAAAACAAAAGAAATCAGAAAGTCATTTAATTTTGCTGGGCTCTTTTGTCTTCAAATAGAGATAATTATAACTGCCTTGTCTTAAATATTTTCCAGGATTATTACTTAAGACACATTTTGGAAGAAAAAAAATCCATACAAATGAAAAGCATTACAGTTATTAGGAAACCTACTAAGACACAATGTCACAAATACTCTGGAACTGGTTTTTCAAGAAGATTCAATCATCCATCCTTCCTCCCTGTCCCAGAAAAAAAAAAGTGGAAATTGTGAAGGGCAGAGCCACGTCAGCCTCATGGCCCACCACCCCAGACCCCAGAGGTCAGGGGTATCGGGAGGCGGGGCCCAGTCCCGCTGAAGCGCCAGGAAGAGTGCAGGAAAATATCAATTCTGTGTCCAGCACTCAGAGATTCTGACTTGAACAGGCATGGGTTGCAGCCCAGAAGTATTTTCTAAAAAATCCCTAGGTGACTGAGAGATGATTCTCAAACCACCTAGGGGTTTGGATAAAATGCAGATCTGGGCCAGGACTGAAATTCTGTTTCCAAGAAGCGGCCCGGCACTCCAGTCAGGAAGCTCTCCAGAAGGTGTCCTCTGCCACCCCGCCCTACAGGCAAGACAGGACTCACCCTGGGCCTCAGGGAGATCCAATTAAGATAATCAGGACGTGCCCTGGAGTGCTAACTCTGATTAGGCTTATCTGATTAGCAAAACAAACTCAGCCCATCTTGGTCCAGGGACAAAGAGCCTACCCAGATGGGGACCTGGTCCTCCACAAGGCCTTCACTTCACCCTCTGCACCAGTCCTGGGGAATAGGACTGGGAGCCGGATAAGTCAGATTGTGTCAGTGGCTCTACTGCTCAGAAAGCCACACTCAAAAGTCCAAGGAATCACTGCCTTGGAACTATGTGGTGGCTTTTTTGAGTCTCACTGAGGGGCACAGGACTGATTGCATCTTTTTGTTACGAACCTGAAATGGAACACCAGCTGGCTATGAAAAAATGCTTTGTATCAGACTTAAAAGATGCAGACTCAACTTGCTCCCCTGACTGGGGGCCTGTAAGGCCTGTGTATTCTGGTGGGTGCACAGTTGGGGCTCCCCAACACAAGGTTTCCTCTGCCCCTACCAGGTGATAAATACCCTCAAAGGTGCCCAGCCCAATAGACATATTTGGATTCTGATTCAAATTGTTAAAACACTTGAGAGAAGAGGGGATATTGGAACACTGAGTAGGAATTTGATATTAAAGTACTACATTTATTTCTTGTAGGTATGATGGTGAAATTGTGATTATGTTTAAACCATTTTAAATTATAATGTAAACAAATTATTTTTTAAAAACATTAATTTTTAGATACATTCTGAAACATTTATGGATGTTTCCTCATCAGAAACACATCCCTGGTCTATCACTGGCATGCATTTTATGTGAATGCATTTGTTTCACTTGAATAGGTTTAGGTTTGCCTTCTTGGCCTGGCTGATTTGTCCTGTCCAGGGGTGTTAAATATTGGGTGTCATGAAAACTCCTGCCTGTTGAGGGACAGGGACGGGTTGTGCAGAAGCCCTGAGCCAGGGGAGCATGCTGTGCTCCAGGACCAAGTCTGGATGAAATGGAAAACAACTGCAGGCCTGAGAGCAATCCAGGAGGGAGGGGAGAAGGGCAGTGCCTCCAAGGCCTTGAAGGCTGGTTCGGGATTTTGGTCTTGGTTCTGAAGCCAATGGGAAGTCACTTAATTGTTTCAAAATGGAATGTGATATAATCTGAATGTTGGTTTTTAACAGAACAGTTTAGCTGCTCTCTGGAAAATAAAAGGTGGTAAGAGAAGCAAGGAGACAAGATGGAAGGACTGCTGCATTTAGGTGGAATGGATACAGTATCCCTCCCTACAAGAGGAAGAGCGTGGTGGGAGCTGGAGAATGAAAAGGCTTGGAGTGATGAGCAACAGATAAAACATACTGAACCTAGAGGTTCATTCCTTCACCAAGTGGCACTGTGCACTTACAAGACACAGGAACTCTGGTTGGAGGACTGGCACATCCAGTGCGCAAGACAATCAGTAAAGAACGACAAACTTACAGACATGGAAACATACAACAGATTATGATTTGTACCCTGAACAAAACAAAAAACAAAAAAAAAAGAAAAAGAAAATACGGAATGACTTAGAAGCCCCTATTTTCACAATGTCTCTTCTGAAGTGACATTTACACAGATGGAAAGCTCAGTAAGGAGTGGGAATGTGTGTAGGGGAGTTAGATGGGGTGGAAACCGAGCATGATAGCAAGGACTCTGGTTTCTTGTAAACAGCTAAGTAGAAGTTAGGTGTGTTGTTCTCTTCTTCCTTTGTACATCTATTTCACCTGGATGCTTGTTCTAATTTTTTATTTTTTGAAATGTAGCCTTTTTGCCACATACATTCTAGTGGTGGTGGTTTTGTACTGATATTTCTATTTGTTGATGAATTCTTTTCATCTTTATAAAGAGAACCCTGGGGCTTCCTCCTGGCACATCCTCTGAGGGCCAGCACCTTGTCAGGTCTCATGTAGCTGAGACTGCTGTAGCAACTCGTGCTCAGTGTTCACCTCAGGGACCACAGCATCTTGACCCCAAGTGGAAGTAAGAACAGAGGCAAGTGGAGGACAGGAATTTCACAACGTACATGAAGGGGAGCCCCAGCATCTAGAAAGAATACCACTTACACATCATGCTTAGAACAGCAGGCACTTTTCAGGGAACAAGAACTGCTAGCCAAAGCCATAAATAGTTTAACAGGGGTGGGGTGGGGATGGGTGCTGTGGACACAAGAGCTCATTCAGTCATAGACTAAAAAACTTTCTATATTGGATATTACTGAATTTTTGCTTTATTAAGTCAATAATGAATTGAAAGGGTAGTGACCTAGAAAACCAAGTGGAAGAGACATATCTAAACAGAGAAAATCAGAAACTATAAAGGGAAAAGATACATGAGATTTGAAGGACATGACCCAGAGACAGGAGAAATAATAGGCAAATAGAATTCCAGAAAGAAAATGACACAGATGGAAGCATGAGAACAGATAAAGAAAGGATATAATTTCCCTAGCTTTAAGATAAATTCCACTCTGGTTCCGTTGGGTTATTTTAAACACACAACCCTAGGCATATGTTAACATCCTAAATATAAAGGATAGAGAAAAATATTTTTGGAAAAAGAACAAGTTCTGTGCAAAGGATAAAAATTTTTAAATGGCATCATCCAGCTTCTTTGAAACATTGGAAGATACAGAAATACCATCTACAGACTACTGACAGAAACATTTCAAAGTTGAAGCAGCTTATAACCAGTCCAGATAGAAATCACTTGCCAAGAAGATGCACTCACAAACACACAAGGATTCCACTAAAGTACTCTACATATACATCACCAGAATATTCTAACCCTGTGTCATCCAGTATGGTTGCTGCTAACTGCAGGTGGTTACTGAGCACTTGAAATGTGGCTAGACCAAACTGAGAGTGCTCTAAGTATAAAATGCACACTGAACTGCAAAGATATGAACAATCTTGTTTTCATAGTATAAATATTGTTTTCATATTGATTTAATGTTGAAATGACATTGTTTTCAATGTATTGAGCTAACTGAAATTTCACTCATGAATCCAGATGCAAAAATTCCTAAAAAATATTAGCAAACCAAATCCTATAATACACAAAGCAGTAATGTTTTTTCATGTTTTATGAGAAATGCTAAGTACACACTAAAAGATGCTCAACCTCAGAAGATAAATGAAAATTTCTGAAAACAAGGTAATACTTGTATTAGCAAAAATACAGAAGTTTGACAACACACCCCCATGGCAAGGTTGTAACTAAACCTTCTTAAACACCATTTGAGAGAATATAAAATGGTTCAACTCCTATGGCCAAAAAAGGAAAAAGGCACATGCACAGGCACTATCCGTAATGATTCCAGCACTATTTGCAATAGGACAAAACTAGAAACAACCCCGTCATCCATCTCTAGGAGTCGAGGTGAAAAAATTTTGATCCATCACTTAATGGAAATCCGATTCTTTGAGCATTAGCGTTAATAAAAGCTGTAGATTAAAACATGATGGTATAACAATACTAGAAAAAATAACACTGGCTATCTTTGGCACATGCCAGGTATCCAATTCATTATGGCGGACAATGGCAAACCCAAGGAAGGAACCAAAAACTTAACCTGACTTTAAAATTTTAACCAAATGATTGAAGGAAATTTCCTGTCTCTAGAAGTATCCCTAACAACTGAGCATGGAATGAAAATATCACTAGTTTGCAAACCATTAACAAAATGATGGCTCTAGGCAATTGTCCCAATGGCTAACAAGGCAAAAGAGAGAACACCAATCAGTATGAGCCTCAAAAAGGAGCACAGAGCCCCCAAGGAGGCATTCTTCCACAGTTTCATCGGAATCAAAACAGCCTCAAGCATTAAAGGAGAAAGTGTTGTTTTTTTTTTTAACAGAAAGTCCCAAGGACAAGAGATTCAAACACCATCAGGACAACCCCGAGTGTGGGGAACTCTACCTGACAATCTGATTGTTAGACAAATTGAGAAAAAATCTTTTAAGGAAGGGAATATCTAAACAGTCCCTCTATCTGATAGTGTAGCTAGTCGCCACACTTGCTTGAAATGTGGCTGGTACAAACCAAGATGTGCTAATTAGTGTAAAATACACACTGGGTTTTGAAGACTTAGGATAAAAAATATATACATATAGTTAAAATATATTATGGTTAAAGTAAACTACATCTGTTTCATTTTACTTCTTACAATTAGGAAACGTAAAACTACGAACGAAGCTTGGACAGTTGCGGCTCTGGGTTAAAAAATAACTTGACATTTATCTCCCATATACAAGGAAAATGTGACCCTGTCTGGATCCCGACTCTCACCACATAGCTGTTCAAAAAATATTTATTATACTGTACAATCACGGACATCTGAACACTGGTATTTGATATCAAGTAATCAGTTATTCTTAAGGTGTGATGGTGGTATTGTGGTTATGAATCTTTAGAAATACAAGCTCAAATATTTACTGGATAAAAATCTTATGTCCGGGATTTTGCAGAAACATAAGCTAGGCTGGTCTTGGCTGAGGTCCCATCTCTCCCTGCCCACGATGGGAGGGGGGAGGTTGGAGTAAGGCCGCCGCAAGCCACTGACGTCCCTACCAATCCCACAGCCCCTCCACCCAACTCAGGCTTTCCACATGCGAGGACTCTCTTCTTTACTCCCCTTAAATCAACTCATTTTTACCTGTAAATTTTATGTGTAAAGGAAACTCTGTAACACTACCGTTAAATGAAAAGGAGAATCACTCGCCAGTTTTAAAAAGTTAAAAAAAAAAACTGCAAAGTGATGTCATTAAATCAGGAAACCAATGAACAAGTAAAAGGAGAGCATAACATGAAGATAAACAATTTACAAAAATGCATACTGGAACATTAAGGCGAAGGATGGACTCAATACCCTTGAGTAATAAAGCAATCTCCACATATTAAGAGTAGAAAGTCACCCCTTACTTTAAAATGAAAAAATTTTAGTACGTAGAAACTAGAAATGAAAGCAGACTTTTTTTTTGTATAACCGGAAAACTAGAGATTATTTCCATTCTTACTAGAAACTCAGAAACAACGAGTTTTCATAAACCTGTCCTAATAGTAAGGGATTACACGAGTTCAGTAGGGACGCTCCGCGGCCTCCCAGCCCTGCCGGCACCACGAGGCGCCGCGGCCCGCCCGGACACGTGGCCGCCAGCGGCTCCCTCCTGCCATGGCGGGGCTGACGACCCCAACCGGAAGCGCGTCCTGCACCCTCGTGGCGCCGGGCGAGTCCGCCTCCCCAGGCGCCCGCGAGGCGCGCTCCGAGGAGGCCCTCCCCCTAGGGCGCCCCCGCGGGGAGGCCGCAGGGCCTGACCCCCACCGCGGGCGCACGCGGCTCCAAGCGCACCGGTTCTGTGCGGCTCTGGGGCGGGAACCCGCGCCCCTAAAAAGCCCTCAATTTAAGGCGCAGATTTAACGAACGGTGTCGTCTCCCCCAGCAGAATCCGGGGTGGGGGGGCTCCGTCAATTCCCACCGGGGCCCTTCGAGGAGAGTCTAGGCCCGCACCCGGTCCGTCGGGAAGGGGCGACTGCGCGGGGCCGCCACGGCCCGAACCCGGCCCGGCCGCACTGTCCCAGGTTGTAACCCCCAGGCCGCTCTGATGCCAGGCCCGGCCAGGAACGTTTCAATAGAGAAAACGAGCAAAAAAAGCCCCAAATCTACAAAGAAGGCAAGTGGAAGAAGAAGAGAGACAGAGCTCCGGGAGTACGCACGGCAACAGCGTGATCACGAGGCACAGGACCACGGGAACCAACGATTTCCGTCCCACGCCTCCAAGATACCGTACCTCTAAAGCAGGGGACGCCGCAGGAAGCGGGCGCTCGGGCCCAGCAAGCAGGGGAGACGGACCTCGAGGGAGCAGAGGAGAGCGGGCCCCGAGGCGCGACAAGCCCCTCTCCCCACACCAAGCCCAGCACTCAGCGACACCTAGAGCCCGAGGATGCGCGGCTTTCCCGAGCCGGAGCACCCGACCAAAGGAACCCGGCTGGCGCGACGCTAGGCAGGAGTGAGGCAGGCGCGCTTCCTTCCGGGTGCGCACCCCGCCCGGCCTAAGCGCGGCCTGCGGGCCCGCCTCCTCCCCGGCCCGGCCCCCATGCCCCACCCCCGATCCCGCAGGCCTGGCGGCCCCTGGCTGGCGGCCCTCGCCCTCACGCCCCGCCTCCCACCGGGCCCCAGCCCTGGCCCCGCAGGCTCTACCCCACTCCTCGCAGTTCCCGCTCGGCCCGGGCTGCCCCTCACTGCGGGCTCCGCGTTTCACGCTCCCGCTCTCCACGCCCGCACCGACAGGAGGCTGGAACGTGCGGGGCTTGGCAGTTGAAGCCGAGGCAGTTGAGGCTTGTTTACCATCACCATGGAGAACCCCCACCTGGCGGCGCTCCCGGGGCGGGGCCCCTGAGGGGCGGGGCCTCCGAGCGGCGCGCGTCCCCAACTCCCGCCCGTCGAGCGCAACCAGCGCTTCCGGAAAGCTCTCCTCGGCTCAGCGTTTAGGGCTCCGGCTCGGCCTACTCGGCCCGGCGCCTCCTCGCGCCCCTGGGAGCAGTAGTCCTGACCTACTGCGCTCCTGCCCCGCTGCCGGGTGGCGGCGTGACCGCGGGCCTGTTCCCCTTCCCGATCCCCACCTGCTTCTCCTGTGAGACGCAGCGCAATCCTACTTCTTACGCGGAGCCGGAAGGCCGAAGACAGCGATGGGGCGGGCCCCAGGGCGGAGCCTGGATAGCGGGGGCCTGGGGCGGGGCCGTATGAGCGCTATTGTGACGCGCCGGGGGCCGGGTCCCGGATTGGCCAACCGGGCGTGGGGCGGGGCCTAGGCCGGCGGGATGGGGCGGGGCCTGGGTCTCTCGCCCAATGGCGTGACGATGCTCCTTGGCTCCGCCCGGGCTCGGCCCCGCCACCGCCCGCGACGCCGACCCGCCTGCTGCTCAGCCGCTGAGCCTCTTGGGAGCTGCCCGGCCGCGGAGCCTCCTGGGAGTTGCGCGGGCGCGGGCATCTTGGCCGGGCGGGGGGGGGGAGGGGTGCGGCGGGGAAGGGGCCGTGTGACCCCGCGTCAGCTTTGGGGTACTGACACATGATTCCCGCTGAAATACAGCCCGGTGAACCCGCAGACATCCGAGAAGGAAGAGAGAGTCGTTTTTGTTTGAAAAAAAAATGGAAGACATGGACTCCAGGGCTTCCGGGAGCGTTCAGTCAGATTGACGCACGTCGGCCTCTTCCTCATCACGTGGGCCGCGAGGCGCCAAGGCCTCAGGATGTGACTCAGAAGGTCTTGCCGGGCTTCCAGCCCCGGAGCTCCTGAGCACATGCAGGGCTAGCGGCCCCCTCTTCTGCCGTTCAGCGCTAATACTCATTGCCATTTTATTCTCGGGAACTCCCCTCGTAGCATAACGAAGCCCTTGTTGACAGGTTAAGCCCAGGAGTATTTAAAAGCCATGTCAGAGAGGCCGATTACAGGAGAGAACGGCAAGAGAAAAAGGAGCTCTCAGAGGAGGAGCAAACGGGCAAAGAGAGAATTAAGTAATCTGAGGCAAAATTACAGAAAACGGGCCTTCCAGAAATCAGATAGGTATTCATAGTAAGAACTCCCACAATGACTCCATCACAGCCTGTGCCGCAGAAAGGTGTTTTATGGAGAGCTAATGCAGATAGCCAAACGTGAGACAAATGTTTTAAAAATTATACCTAAAAATAGCAATGCTTCAGAATTGAGGCACCAGACCCAGGGACATTTACTCAGGCAGTCTTTCCATGGGCAGAGTGGGCTTTGATCCGTCCCTCTGACAGTTCTGACAGTTCTTCGTCACTCATCCATGATACGGTGATCTGAGGTCTCTAAATGGAAAGCCAGGGCCTTGGCCTGTTCACGATCCCCCACCTGGTCCTGCGGAGTCTTCCCAGGTGTTCCCTAGAATGGCTTTTTCAGAGCCGAGTGACAGCCCATGCACACCTGTGGTGCCATGAAGGCTCTCTCCTTCCATGGTGAGGACTGGCGTTTCTGCGTAGACCCCAGGACTTGCCCACAAATGTCACCAGTGGGTAAATGCTTGTCCATACCCAGTCTACTCGGACCACCACCTTGGGGGCCACTAACCTTTCTTTGATCTCTGGGTCCTATACGGCTATGTGCTCAAAAGTGTCTCACCTAAGCTCTGAAATCTGAAAAGGGACCGGTTTGTTTGTTTTTTTAATTCAGCTTTATTCAAACACATTCACATAACATACAATCATCCATGGTATACAGTCAACTGTTCACAGTATGATCATCTAGTTATGCATTCATCACCACAATCTATTTCTGAACATTTTCCCTACATCAGAAAGAATCAGAACAAGAATAAATAAAAATGAAAAAAGAACACCCAAACCATCCTCGCATCCCATCCCATTTGTCATTTAGTTTTTATCCCCATCTTTCTACTCATCCATCCATACACTAGATAAAGGGGGTGTGATCTACAAGGTTTTCACAATCACACTATCACCCCTTGTAATCTACATTATTATATAATCGTCTTCAGGAGTCCAGACTGCTGGGCTGGAGTTTGGTAGTTTCAGGTATTTACTTCTAGCCATTGCAATACATTAAAACCTAAGAGGTGTTATCTGTATAGTGCATAAGAATGTCCACCAGAGTGACCTCTCGACTCCATTTGAGCTCTCTCAGCCACCGACTCTATTTAGTCTCATTTTGCATCCCCCTTTTGTTCAAGAAGATACTCTCAGTCCCACAATGCCAGGTCCAGATTCATCCCCGGGAGTCATATCCTGCCTTGCCAGGGATGTTTACACCCCTGGGCGTCGGGTCCCACGTAGGGGGGAGCGCAGTGAGTTTACCTGTCAAGGTGGCTCAGTTAGAGAGAGAGAGGGCCATATCTGAGCAACAAAGAGGTACTCAGGGGGAGACTCTTAGGCACAATTATATGCAAGTTTAGCCTCTGAAAAGGGACCGGTTTTTGGTTCTTGAGACTCCCCCCAGAAATGCACCTTGAAGATCTTTGCTTTAACAGCAATTCACCACAAATGTAGATTATCCCAAAGAATAGCCTCTTACACATCGGTCTGCCTGTTTATGTTTATTTCATGTTGTTTTTGTGAATAGATTATGTTAAATGTAATACCTTTATCAGTAAGTGTTTTTTGTTTTCGTGTTTGAGTTTTTAAAAATAAGCTCCTCTCCATTCTGATGCACTGGCCAAGCCTGGAGTCCACTCATCCATAACAAATGGTGCAGAGGTTTGGAAAGTCGTGTGTCTTCTGGTTTTCAAACACTTGAAAAAATCAGTTTACACATTAAGGTTTGACCCGCTTTCCTGGGACAGTGCCAAAAGTGCTCAGAGAAGTCACTTGCTCACAATCACAGTATCTGTTAAATAGCAATCATGATAATAGCTAACATGTATTGCACCTTCACTGTGCTTTGCACTCTTCTAAATACTTCATCTCATTTAAATCTTATGACAACTGAGTGGTAGATGCTATTATGGTCATCACCATTCACTGGAGGGAAACCAAGGTATGGAGTCATTAAGGTCACGTGCCAAAGGTCTCTCAGTGTGTAGGTGGCAGTTCTGGACATTGGGTGAGGCATTTTGGTACATTCTACATCCCAGGAGAACTAGGTCTTTAAGGGGGGCTCACAAACCCCATTCTCTGCCTCCCTTTCCCATCTGAGAGAAGGAGAGAATGTACGAAGTCAGGAAGCAAATTGAACTGTCCAGACACAATATAGGGCCTTGAGACCAGGTGCTCCATGAAGCAGAGAGGAGGGATAAGACCAGATGGGAAATACCGCCTGTGGAACCAGAAGTTGCGATACATTTTCCAGGGTTTTGCCCCAATTCATCTCTTATCTCCCAGCTGGGAAGCAGGTAGGCTCAGCAGTCACAGCTTTGTCTGGCTAGTTGTCTTGTCCCTTTACAGAAAAATGACTGCTGAAGGAGCACACGTGCTTATGCAAACCGAGTCAGCGTGAAGGCCGAGCAGCACTTTGCTATGTGTTAAATAGTGGAAACAGGGTTATGGCATCTTGAAGTGGTTTCTTTGCCCAGGAGGAGGCTGCAGGTGGATGGGTAGTGGTGGACCTGGGGATGGAGTGGCTGCCCTCCTCTGCTCATTTCCCCAGCAGGCTGGGCTGGCAACTGCTACCCTGGCAAGGACCTTAATGTGCCAAGGTCCAGCTCTGCCTCCATGCTGAGACCTGAAGTTTCCCAGCAAGAACTATGTACAGTTCAATGCCTTCACCTCTGCAGAGCCCCGAGACAGAAAACTTCATTCGGATCAAGATGTGCCAGTGGGGGTCGGGGTTGGAGAGGGGGTGAGGGGGTGGGCACAGGGCACAGGGCAGCTTGCAGCTTCTCTTTCTCTCTCTGCCTCTGTCTCTCTCTCTGTCACAGTAACTTTAAATTTTTTTAAAAGTATGGAATATTTAAAACATATGGAAAATTAATAATAATGTTGGAACAAACTTAAGAGATGTTGACATTTTAACCCATTTCATTGTTTTGGGACAAAAAAATTACAGATAAATCAGTGCTATGAGCTACTCTTCAACTCTTTTTTAAAAAGTATTTGCTGTAATATAACTATAAAATTTTTATAAACTTTTTTATTGTGTCAATGTATATACAACATAACATTTCCCATTTTAACCTCTTTTAAGTGTAGAATTCAGTGGTGTTAAATTCTTTTACAGTGTTGTGCTACCATCACCACCATACATTACAAAAAATGCACCCATTAAGCAATAACTCCCTATTCCACCCCCATTCCCACCCCTGATACCCTTTACACTACTATCTGTCTCTATGAATTTGCATATTCTAGTTATTTAAAATAAGTGAGATCATACAATATTTGTCTTTTTGTGTCTGGCTTATTTCAATTTTGCGTGATGAAATATTTCAAAATTTCAGAAATGTTTTCAAGACAATATACAGTCAATGGGGAGCACTGAAGTTTTGGAAGCAGGGAAGTAACAAAATATGTGGCCCATTTACACAAATTTCGTTAAAGGATGTTGCTTCCTTCCCTTCCAGCCTCTATTTCAAGATCCCTATGGTTGGATGGGTGGGAAGGAGCCAGACACTGGGGCCCCACATTCCCCAGCCTCTGGGGGCAGCCTTTCCTGGCTCAGGTTCCATATCTGGTTATCCAGGGCAGACTTTCTGCCACTCGGGCGGTTGACCAGTGGTCCTTGGGCCTCCCTCCTTGTGGGAAGAGGGCTGCAAGGACATAAGGGGGACCCAGGCCATGTGGCTTCCAGGCCTCCCTGTGAGAGCTGACTACATGCTAAGCATTTCATATTATCGCTGCTTCTGCCAGAAGTTCTTTTTTTTTTTAATCACTTACGATTTATTAAGAAGCAGTGTGAAGAGAAAGTTGTAATAATGGGTGGTGGGTGAGGGTACTGCAACATGTGAACACCACAGAATTCTACGCTTGGGAGGGGGTGGGATGGGAAGATTTATGTTGTATAAATGTCTCACAATTTAAAAAAAAAGAAAGAGAAACTAAAGAGATGACAAATGCAATACCTGATACTGGATAGGATCTAAGCATGGAGGAGAAAAGGCTGAAAAGGATGTTATTGGGACAGAGAAAAAATTGGAATACAAAATGTGGGCTTTAAGGCAATGTTAAGTTTCTTGAACTTGGTAACAACACTTGAGGTGACTACATAAGTGAATATCCTTGTTTGCAGTAAATGTACATGGAAGTGTTATGTTTTCTAAGAGTTTATGTGCCATCTGCCTTCAGACGTTCTGAAAATAGATAGGTTGGTAGATAGATAATAGAATGATATGGCAAAGATGGAAAAATGTTAAAATTGGTGGATCTGGGTATCTGGAGAGATGGGGCATATGCTGGGTTTCTCTGTATGGGGACTGTATTGTTTTTGCAGCTGTCCTGTAAGTTTGGAATTATTTCCAAACATTCCAAAACAAAAAAAGGAAAAAGGCAGTGTGCTCTGCTAACATCTACATTTTGACCATTTTATTTAAGAAAAATAAATTCCAATTTTTATCCTGGAAAAAATGGAACAAATTTGAGACCATAATATCCTCATAATGACTGATTTTTATCAATGTTGGCTGTGAAGTTTCCTGACCCAGGACACTAACAACGAAGGGTTGGTAAATTAATGAGGATGAATCGAGTAAAGCGGCTTGGAGTGTAGGTGGCGATGAGAGAAACGGAAAGAAAAAGAGACAAAAGGGAAAGGCTTGTTCCTCTCCTGTTTACAAGGAAGAAGAAAGCGAAACTTCCCTCCAAAAACATGACTTGGCGCTACAAACAGCCTCCAAACAGTAGCCGCTGAGACTGCTAAAGCCCCTGCCCTTCTCGGGGCACCCCGAGAGGCAAGCCACCTGCGGGCTGGCAAGAGAGGGGCGAGGCGGCTTTGTGCGGCACCACGTCGCCCCGAATCCGCGTCCCCAGGTGCTTCCGGCTGGGGAGGGCGCGGCGAGGGTGGCTCTCGGCGGGACAGGCTGTGCTTACCGTTGATTCACCTCCTGCGGCTTCTCCTCCCGCGTCGAGGCCTCCTGCGGCTTCTCCCACCCCCAGCCAGGTGTGTGCGCGCTCCGGGCACGCTCCAGGCTCCATGCGGTGCCCATGAGCTCAGCTCTTTCTTGCCTCTCCCACTTTCCATCCACCTTCCCTTCCGGACAGAGGCTGCTGAACCAGCTCCCACAATCGCATAAGGTCAAATTCCTGTGACAAATTACATGTCACAGGTATCCTGGTGATTCTGATTCTTTGATTGAATCCTGACATTTACAGGAGGCTGCTACACATTTTAAGGAATTGTACAGATTGTACAGTCCATGTTTCAGTAAATGCGGTTTTAGTGCCATCACTGCTATTCTGCTTAACAGCCATGGGGGTAACTAAAATTGCAGATGTCAAAAAAAATAATCTGTTACTTGTTACTGGAATATGTTTCTTCTTGGGTTTGGGAACAGGCTGGCTAATGTTCAAGGCATTATTGGAAACCAAATATTGAAGCTCTTAATGTAAATTTGACACAGAAAAACACAAAATGTTGTCCAGAACCCCATCCCTTTCCTCACCTGTCCCTACCTCACCTACTCCTGTCCTGGAACACTGCTCCTTAGACAGTTAGTTACACGGTACCTTGTGATAGGGGAAAGTCCTGGGGACCTTTCAGAGCAAACCAAGAACAAAAACAAAACAAAACAAAACATGCCCTCTTGAGTCTCTTTTTTATCTTTTGAAAATTGGAAATCCCCACTGAGGCAACAGACCCAGAGAGCCAATCAATCCCTAAGTTCATGACCTTTGACCTGATACAAAATAAAGCCCACCTATCCTAAACTCACCTTCATCCAATCAATAGGAGTCAAGTCAACTTCCTTATTGTATCAGTAAAATCATTTGCCATTCCTAGAACCTTGAAGCTACTTCCATTCTGGCTTCCTGTGCTGCAGCAAGACTTTGGGGTCCTGAACAAAATGCTGTGGTCTGCAAACTCGACTCCTCAATTGTCTTCCATATTTGCTTCAAACATTCTAACTTCTCTCCCCAGCCCCTTATTAGACACCGGAAGTAGACTGAAGAGGTTTCAGATGTCAAGAAAGTGAATAGATATGTTTCTATAAAATATTTTTGTCTCCCTTTGTGTAGTTACATCAATGAGACTCTAAAAGCAATTTTGGTGTTTTCTGCGGAAAGTTTAGTCTGTGCTTCTGCTGCCAAAAGCACTCCCACTCCTACTTCCATGCCTGGCAGCCTTCTGTTGTGTGGAGCAAGAAACTTCCTTGGTCACAACTGCTCAAGGTAACCCTGAGGGATGGGTCATTTTACCTCAGTTTTACGAAGGGCGGAGGTAGGGGCATCTAGGTAAGTGGCAGATCCTGCATCATATTAAAGTCTGTCCAACCCTAAGTATGTGTCCTCTTAAATTCTCTACTATGCTGCACCAGGATCCAGCCAGCCCTCGCTTTGCAGGGTTCCAATATGCACACATTTCACTTACCACGGTTGAGTTAAATAACACCTGTGCCCCACAAACTCAGTTCAGATTTCAGTTACTGCAGTACATTAACTGTATTGCGCAAGTTACACACTTGGCTGCTGGCTCTTCAGGCCACACATCACTATGCAATTAACATGCATATCATGACCAGACACCAGTCACGTCATTTCTTTGTAAATCTACAGGTTATTGGTCTCTGTGCATCTATTATGCTGTACATGCATGGACAGAAAAGCATGCTGTTGTGTTACTTCTTGTCTCCCAATTATCAATTTATGTGACATTTAAAAAAAATGGATAGTCGAAAGACAAAGCATTGACGAACAAAGATGGAATTGCAGCAGAAAGAAAAGGAAAAGTGTTATTTCTGGGAGTGCAAATTGAATTCAAAAGTAAACAGAGTTATTGAAATAAGCAGGGTGATGGTGACACTGCACTACTCTTCATCTATAACCACAGGAACTGGTTGGAGGGAAACTTAACAGAAATGAGGGAAGTCGTTGTGACAACAAGGATGAAGATGTACCAGAGGAAGTGACACTGGCCAAAAAAAAAAAAACTCAGTAGAAGACTCTTGGAGATATTTCAAGACATTGAAAACAGAAAAGATAGAATGTTGGAAAGGAATATGACAATTTTCCAAAGCATAGAAAAATGCTCAACCCCTACTGCTTGTTATAGGATGCAGAGAAAACACAAGCGTTGTTCAAACTACTCTGATAATTTTTTTCATATAACAGATAACACTTTCATTCTCAATGTTTCCAATGTTTTAAGTTACAAGGTTCTAAATAAATATTAGTTGTGCTATTTTTTCAGTTCTCCATACATTTATAATGAACACTAAGATGTTCTGACAAAACATTTTAAGGGTCTCAAAATGATCATAATTTTTCCCATCTCTCGTTAAGACCACGTTGCACAGTTTCAGCTTGCACGGTCATTTTTACAGTTACACACTACTTGGCAAAGCGAGGACCGTCTATACTAAAAACAAATCTGTGTGATTTTGAAAACCTTGTGGATCACACTCCCTTTATCCGGTGTATGGATGGATGAGAAGAAAAATGGGGGCAGAAAAAAGCTAAAGGAAAAATAGGGTGGGGGTGGATTTGGGTGTTTCTTTTTCACTATTACTTTTTTATTCATATTATGACTTTTTCTGGTACAAGGAAGATGTTAAAAAAATAGATCGGGGTGATGAATGAACAACTATATGATGGTAATGTGATCAATTGATTGTATATTTTGGATGATTGTATGGTGTGTGAATAAATATTAATAAAAAATGAAAAAAACAAACACATGCATGGGCACACAAACAGACTGATAAAGAATCAGTCTGGCTTAAGAGGAAGAGCCTTAGAAAGTGATCCAGGGACACGATTTTGGTGTAGTACTGTTTGGATAACTTTGGAAAAGTTACTTAACTTGCCTGCGCTGCCTCTCGTCGACAGTGGAATAGGAGTCTGAACTGTGACTCTTCTGTCCGCTCAGTCTCTGACTTCAATTGACAACCTACAAGTTACTATGGGTCAGGCTTTCCTTTGGTCCTTTACGTAAGAAGGCCCCTTAATTCTATCTGCAATGCACTCAGGAATATTGAATCTATAAATACATCTACTGTAATCTGTAAATGCAATAAAAAGCAATTTGGTATTTTCTGAAAACGTGAACTATAAACACATTTACTATGGGAACGTTGGCAGACTTAGCATCATAAAGTTGATTTTTGTTCCTCCCGACCACAGCTGCTAGAGGCCCTGGATCCACACCGAGCTCCTGTGGGCCCGGCTCTTCCTGGTGCTGAAATGCGCTGGGGCCAGTTATGTCCCTGAAATGCTACTTTCTGTTTGTGCAATCTGGGAGGGTGTTGAAAATGCACTTTTGCTCTATTAAGCAATAACTCCCCATTTTCCCTTCTTCTGTCCTGAGTAAACTGTACTCCACTGTCTGTCTATGAATTTACATATTCTGGTTATTTCGTGTAAACAAAATCATGTACCACTTGACCTTCTGTGTTTGGCTTATTTCACTCAATATGATGTCTTCAGGGTTCATCCATGATGTTGCATATAGCAGACCTTCATTCCTTTTCATGGCTGAAGAGTTTTCTATTGTATATATGGCCCACATTTGGTCCACCCATGCACCCATCAATGGACACTTGGGTTCCTTCCACCTTTTGGCTATTGGGAACAATGCTGCTATAAACACTGGTGTACAAATATCTTTTCAAGAACTTGCTTTCAGTTCTTTTGGGCATATAGTTAGAAGTGGAATTGCCGGGTCATATGGTAATTTTAAGTTTAACTCTTTGAAGAATCATCCCAACTGTTTTCTACAACAGCTGCAGCATTTTACATTCCCAGCAGCAATATAGGGGTGTTCCTATTTCTCTGCATTGTTGCCAGAATTTGTCCCCTCCTACTTTTTTTAATAGCCATTCTAGTGGGTATGAAATGATAGCTCATTGTGGTTTTGATTTGTATTTCCCTAATGGCTAATGATGTTGAGTATTGCTCTATTTTTAAAATTTAGAATACCTATATGAGATCGATAAGTGCAACTATCTATTCCTTTTAAAACAATTTAACTTAAAAAGTTAAGTCTCATGTATTTATCATGAATGTTGATTTATTCACTTATTCATTTATTTTGTTCAGTAATTCAACACTATTTGAGCACTTCTTTCAGGCAGGGGAACAGCTGGTCTGGATACAGCAATAACTAAGCTAAACTTGATCCCTGCCCCTGATTATGGGTAAGCAACAGAGAAATGGACTCTTGTTAAATAAAACTGAATAATTTTATTTAAAGTATCCATGAATGCCTACAGAAAAGACATTTCTAGTAATCAGCAAATATTTACTGAGAACTTATTGAGCCCTGTGCTTGATGATACAGAGAGAAAGAGAAGTCATTTTTCTGTCCTTGCTTTTAGAGATGCCACCAACCTGAGGAATAGGGCACACATTATGCATTTTCAGAAAAGAAAAAATTCTCAGGAGCTACATGTAAGTGTGTGTGTTTGTGGGGGGACTTTATTTGAGACCCAAAAAGTTGATTAAATCACATAGTCATAAAGATTAATATATAAATAACACAACTCCAGTCCATCCTCTAAAATAAATGCATATTGAGCTCCTGTTAGGAATGCTACATCATTCTAAAAACTGTAAATAAAGTCAAGCATACTTAAACCCTATGGGGAAATTCCAGATCAGTCCTTCATGCCACTTCTAAGGTGCCTTCACCCTTCTGTCCTTGAGATTCCAAGTCCCTGTGCTTGTCATAACAAGTTACTTGCAAAGCACTGAAGTTCGGTCACAGTGGCTCCAGTGTGCAATAATCCAATTTAGGCAAAACTTCTGTGGGGTGACAAATGGATTAGAGTAAGTCCCCAGTATAGTTACTCAGGAGTCCATTCTGAGAAGCAGTGCGCAGAGTTAAAATGGAAGGCTAAAATATTGGAAGGCTGCCTTTTTTTTTATATATACCAGTGAAACATCCCAACACAAACTGAAGTGCAATTACCATAGTCAAGCATGTTCAGAAAACAGGTTCTAAGCCTCCAGGTGCAGCCAAGAATTATTGGCTGAGAACAGAGCCTGAGCCCCAGAGCAGCCTTTATCAAGAGGGACAGATTAAGGATTTCAGTGCCTCCTTCTCTCGGTCTAAAGCTGCACTTTGTGATATGGGGGCCAGTTAGCCACCAGGACTATTGAACACGTGAAATGCATCTGGTCCCACTGAGGACCTGACTTTATTAAATTCAATTTAAAAACAGGTACTCCAGTTGTTGGAAAACATTTAAGTATGTTTGAAACAACTTGGGTATGTGAATCTACTTTTTCAATTCTAGTTTTTATGAAATCTAAACACACATTAAGTACTTCGGGGGAAAATTTAGTGTCTGCGTTGAGATGTGCTGTAAGTGCAATACATACACTGGATTTTGAAGACAACATTCCAAAGTGAATGTAAAATATCCAAATTACTTGTTATATTGATTACATATGAAATAATATTTTGGATATATCAAATCAAAGAAAAATATTTTAATTGCTCTTACCTATTTCTTCTGAATTCAAAAACTGACTGCTAGAAAATTTTAAA
The DNA here is from genome assembly GCA_004027775.1 of Bradypus variegatus. Taxonomy (NCBI): domain Eukaryota; kingdom Metazoa; phylum Chordata; class Mammalia; order Pilosa; family Bradypodidae; genus Bradypus; species Bradypus variegatus. The sequence goes on along the minus strand of PVKY010001542.1, from coordinate 11,379 downwards.
TTATATTTAAATGTGGCCCACATATTTCTGTTTGAGAGCACTGCTATCGGGGCAACCTCCACCTCCACCACATAATAAAATCCACCAGATTCCCGAAGACAAACGCCTTCTCTCAGGACCCCAAACACACCCTCTTCATTATTCTCTCTTCTGCCTTAGCGTGCACATCCATCTTCCTTTTACCACAGGAGGAGTCTCTGAAGGGAAACTCCTGTCTACCATCACTGCACGGGGCTGGGCTGTTATTTCCAGGCCCACGGTGACGGTCTGGTGTCTGCTTTCTGTTTTTTGGGAGCCCCCTACCCTCCCTTCCAACGTCCATTAGTCCCTGCGCCTGGGGTGGAAGACTGGGGGTCGCGCGACCACGCAGATCCCGAGCAGGAAGCATCTTCCTTCTCCTTTCTTTTGACAATACCGCCTCGACACTTTTCTTGGTTCTTATCCACCATCTATTTCCACTTTAAAAGCAGCCAGGAATCCTGGACATACCTGGGTCTGCGTGACAGTGCAATGGTGGAGCAGACGGAGCCCAGGTGTGGCAGAGGGGGACGGGGGAGCCGGGGGGGGTCCTGAGATGGGGGGGATTCTGAGATGGCGGGGAGAGAAGAGCCAGAGGCTGGAGCTCCCACCAGAGTTATGCACGATGCAATATCCATCACCCCCACCCCGGCCAAAAGCAAAAGCAGAAATAAAAGGTTTATTTTGGCATAATTTTAGCTCTACAGAAAAGGTGCAAAGTAGTAGACAGCTTCTGAATGCGCTTCACCCAGTTTCTTCTATAATTAACATCTTACATAACCAAGGCACATATGCTAAAACAAGGAAATTTACATTGGTACAATATTAATAACTACACTACAGACTTTAATCTTATTTCAGTTTTCTGGTGAAATCCTTTGAAGGACTTAAGTCCTTTTATGGTTCTAGAAGCCAATCCCCGATACTGCTAATACCGTGAGGTGTGCGGAGCAAGTAACTCCCCACCATGGGAGTTATTTGAAGTAAAAACAGCGCCGGCCTGCACGAGGCAGGAACCCGAATGGTATGACCCGGACCCGCGTCTCTCCAGCAGCAAAGGTCACTAGGGAGGGTGACGTCCCTGGCCGGCACTTCATCCTGAGGACCAGGCCGGAAGCCTAAGAGCCGCCCGCGGGAGGGACGCGGCAGACGAGAGACCCAAGCCGGCTCACTCCGTTGGCTTTTAGCCGCAGTCCCGAGGCAGTGTCTCCGGGGCTCAGGACCGGATAGGAGACCTCAGGGGCTTCCAGCCCACCCGGCCCCCCCCGCCGGGCCCAGCTCCCAGGAGGCCCCGCGCCAGAGCACCGGGCAGAGGAGGTGCGGAATCCCGGCAGGCAGGGGCGGATCCAAGGAGCATCGTCCGGCCATTGGGCGAGAGCCCCTTGGCCCCGCCCCGCGCCTGGCCGACCAATTCCGGGCACATCCCCGGGCGCGCCGCCAGGTGTGTGTGGGGTTTCCATGGAGACGGAAGCACGCAACTGCTTTGGCTACAACTGCCAATCCCCGCGCGTTCTAGCCGCCTCCTCTCTGTGCCGACGTGGAGAGCCGGAGCGTGGAGACGCGGAGCCCGCGGTGAGGGGCGGCCCGGGCCGAGCGGGGGCTGTAAGGAGTGGGACGGGGAGCGGGGTGTAGTGGTAGAGCGACCCATGAGGAAGGGAGCGGCCGATCCACCCGGGAGCCCGAAGGGGCCAAGTGAGGAAGCGCTTCCCCAGGACAGGGAAGTTCGGGGGTCCTCGATGGGTGAACACCCCAGGTCTTGGGGGTGTGAGACACCCGAGCCCGCCTGCAGGGACACTGCCGAGGGCATGGTCTCGGGCTGGGAAAAGAGGCTCTTTTCTTTTTCTTTTTGTTGTCTTTGTTGGTATTGTTTTTCTAATCGAAGAAGCGCTTTCACAAGGCTCAAGACCTCTGTTACTTAAAACAGTCCCTCTTTCATCTCACGTTTTCTGCTCCCTGAGGAAACATTTTCACACCTTTGAACTATTTTTCTCTGGAGGTATGATTTTTTCCTCTTATAGCGGCATCTCTACCCTGCGCCCTTCCTTTATCAGCTTCTGTAAAATGTGAATATTTTGGACTGAACTATTTCCTCACTGGTTTCCTTGGCCTCCTGGCCGCACTTTTCCTCGGAATGGGTGTAGTCAGCAATTTGTTTTTTGTTTTTCTAGTCATACCCTTGAATACATTTTGTACTGATTCCTTTTTAGCAACTCACCTTGGGATGAAACAGAATTTAGCAGTATTGGGAGTGGGTCCAGGGCTTTATGGCCAACATTTTTGTATGTATTTAGTTTTTCCCATTTGAAAAATAAGAGATACGACACTCAAGAGCCCATATCTGGGAAGTATAAAGAATACTACTCAATCCAAGATGTATATCCACCACACATCTTAAAGAACTAAAACCCTACCTTTATCTTTAGGAACCTTCTGGTGTCCTAATCACCTGAGTTCCCTCCTTCACCACCCAGGTAAACGCTTTCTTAAACTTCATGCTTGTTAATTATTTGCTTTCCTCTATAATTTAGCTAAAATTGTTTATAGCCCAGAAAAAAATGTATTAAAGAGTTTGCATGTCCTTGGACTTGACATATAAGTGGCTTAATATTGTATGCTTTTTTCAATGTCTTCTGTTAATGTTATCTTCAAGGGATTAATCCAAGTTCAAGCATGAAGCTGTAGTATTTTTCACTTTTAGTGGAACACACCGTATTTCTCCACTATTTTGCTAAAGGATGTTTAGGTTGCTTCCAGTTTGGGACCTCACAAACAATGTGTCTCCTGGGGTGGGGTGGGGAATTGCTGGGAAATTCTCATCATAGGAGGATATTTTCCAAAAGAAGTTGTACCAGTTTACCTCTCCAAATCCCGGTGGGATTGCTGGCTCATATAGTAAGTGTATATTTAACTTTATAAGAAACTGCCAAATTTCTGCAGTGTCTGTACCATTTCACACTTTGCATTCCCATTAGCAATGTATGAGAGCTCCATTGCTTCACATCTTCGCCAGCATTTGGTGTTGTTTTTTAAATTTAGAGGTTTTAGTTTAGCCATTCTAAATGGCTAAATATAGCTACATATCATCATGGCTTTACTTTGCATTTTGCTAATGGCTAACAATGTTGATTATCTTTTCACGAATTTATTTGCCATCCCTTTGAGAAGTATCTGTTAAAGCATTTGCCCATTTAAAAACAGGTTGTTTTTTCCCTTGTGAGTTTTGATATTTCTTTATACTTGCTGGATACAAGTCCAGATATGTGATTTGTGCATATTTTTTTCAAATGTTTTTCAAATTAACTGTTACAGAATAAAAGTTTTTAATTTCAACGAAGTAAAATTTATCAACTTTTTCTTTTATTGAACTTGCTTTTGGTGTCATATATTCTCTTCTAAAAGTCTTACACTTTTACATTTTACATGTAATGCTAAGATCCATTTTGAAGTTTTTTTTTAAAATAAGGAGTGATGCTTAGAACGAGGTTTTTTTTTTGTTTTGTTTTGTTTTTGACATGTAGAGAACCAATTGTTCTGGCATGATTTGTTGAAAAGGCTACTTTCTCCACTGAACTGCCTTTGCACCATTGTCAAAAATCAAATAGCTATATTTGTGTGGACTCTATGCTGTTCCATTGATTTATATGTGTATCCTTTCACCAATACTGTACTGTCTTCATAACTGTAATGTTTTAGTAATTGCTCAAATTGGATAGTATGAGTTCTTTAAATTTATTCACCTTTATCAAAATTATTTTGGCTATTCCAGTTCCTTTGCCTTTCCATATAAATTTTACAATAAGCCTGTTGATATCTACAAAAAATCTTGCTTTTTTTTTTTTTGGTATAGCTTTTTAATTACAATTTTCTGACAGCTTTAAACCAGTGTTTCTCAAGGCATGTTCCAAGGATCACATGTCCTGCAGGATGCTCTGCAAAAAGCAGATCCTGCTGTTCAATAAGAATGGAATATGCTGCATAATATAGCCCCCTCTTAGAAGAACACAAGTGACCAGAAGAAGTGTGAGAGCTAAGAAACCTCTATAATTTTGTTTTGCTTGTTGTTTCCTTATGTGACTTTTCTGTAGAACTTTTAACATCTTGAGAAGAACACTTTGTCGAAATGGTGCTTTCAAATGATCTCATTTTTTCATTTTTCAAAATCTATCACATCAACAATTATAGATAGTCATAGCAGTATTATGAATTCAAAAAGGTGTGCATTAAGAAATAGTAAAGCCATTACTCAGCAGAGACTTAGGTATGGCATTTCTTCATAGCAATGTCTTATTTATTAATGAAATTTTTTTGAGTCTTTGGTATCTTTGAGATTGTGATGAAACTGTAACCCCCCATCCCAGAAGAATTCACATTTACTCAAATTTTTATATACAATTTTAGTGGCTCTGAAGCTCACCCATGCCCCAAGAATAACAGTCCTCTGTGTGTGTATTTCCAAGAATGGCTGAAGTATATGGAAATCAGTAATACTGTATTTGTCTTCATTTTCTCTAATATAGCTGTTTGCTGGGTCATGTTCACCAAAACCATTGTGAAAGTTACAAAGCCCATTACTCTCAGGAACCCTTTTGGTATTTAAAAACTACCCACTTACTCTTACGTCAGTGGAGGAAATACTGGAGGAACTTGAGATATTTTGCATACCTCTATAAGGGAAAAGTAGTAGCTGAAAATAAACAGAAAAATGAGAGTTGACAGAAGACTTAAAAAATCAAAGCTGGCAAGGGCTTTTGTGGTACAGAGCCAAAGCACCCTACAAGCTTCAGTGTTGATTCATTAATCTCAGAGCCGTTAAAAAAATTTTAATTTTTAGAGGTATTGATCATAAAAAAGACATCACAACAAGAGACCCATTTGGGGAAATTTTCCCTCAAAGTATTTAGAAGTTCAGACATTTAAAAGAATAGTACTCTGAAAAATTCATTTATGAGCTCATGGGCAGCTATTCTAATGAGCATTATGCATATATGTATATATATGTATATATATATATTTTTTGCAACCATTACTTGAAAAAGTATTAGTTTCTCATAAGCTAAAACAAATACCATACATGGGTTAGTGTAAAAAAAAGGGCATTTATTGGCTCACAGTTTAGAGGCTAGAAGTCCAAGATCGAGGTGGCAGCAAAGCAATGTTCATCCTCAAAGGCATTCTGGGGCTGGCTGCTGGCAATCCTTGGATTTTGGGGCTTTTCCATCACCTGGTGATCTCTCTTCTTTCTCTTCTGGGTTCCATCAACTGCCAGCTTCTGGCTGCTCCTCATGGCTTCTCCTTTCGTGTCCAATTTCCTTTGCTTAAAAGGACGTCAGCCATATTAGATGAAGGCCCATCCTCATTCATTGTGGGCACACCTTAACTAATGATGTCTTCAAAGGTCCTATTTACAAATAGGTTCACACCCATGGGACTAGGGATTGGGACCTGAACATGCCGTTTGTCGGGACACGATTCAGTCCCCCCAGATTACCTTTACATATTTGAGGAGTTTCAGTTTGATTTGCTTATTTCGTTAACTAGTCAAATTCAAAACTAAGACTTATGTCTAGTTGTTTATTTTAGGGATGCAAGGGTAACAAGTTCCCTTTTAATTTCAGTATTAGTAAATGTTTGAAAAATATTCAACTTTTTACACAATGAAGATAACAGTTACACAAATAAAGATAGTGTGTTTAGTGTGTTTTCTTTGGATAAATGGTCACAGTAATACTCAAAACTGTTCTCAAATTACTCAATTTTAATAGAAGAACTGCATGGTTGCACTTCTGAAAGCATAAACAGGAAGCATGCATGCTATACAAATTCAATAAAATGAAAACTCAGTTCTGATAATTTGATGTTTTTCTTCCCCTGGTATTTTTATGTTAATTCTGATTTTATGTGTACTTAGAATGACTGCATGAAGGCAAATAGTAATATTACCTAATTAGTTACTTCAGCAACCTAAAATTTTGGGGCATGGGGGAAATCTGTGGAATAAGCTAGACAGGGTACACTTTCATTGAGGAGGGGATGGAAGTGCAATGACTTAGAAACTGCTATTGATTTGGCATCATTAGAAATTGCTCTTGCATATAGATTGCCTAATTTCATTGCTGCCAGAAGAGTGGATGGCTGAAGAGGCCAGAGAGTGAATGATACATCATTTAAATATTTGAAATGAAATAGTATTTATATTTAATATAAATATTTAATAGTATTAAATATTAATAGTATTTAAATATTTGAAATGAAATAGTATTTATAGAAAATACTATTATACCTTATACAGTCTTATTTTGACACCTCAGCAGTTCCTTGAATGTGTTCTGCTATACTAATTCCTTCATGAGACAAGTAAGGAGTAGCTTAAATACTGGGAAAAGCCAGGATATCTGTTTCTTCTCCGTGAAGAAGAAATTAGGAGTTTTCTTATAGTTCATTAATAATTGAATGTTCTACACATGATGATTTCAATTTCTCTGCTACATGGACATTTCTGTGGAAATTCCAAAACAAGACTCAAGTGGACCAATCCAGAACTTCTCAACAATTCTGGAGAAATGTTACCAACATACAAATGCTTCTATAATTTTAAAATGTTTTTCTTTAGGAAAGCCTTTCTTTGCTTAATTGTTAAATGAAAATGGAAGGAACAGTTTACTCAGTGTCACACAATATATGAGTGAAATTTCAAAAAATAGAACCTATGTATGTAAACTTTCCAAAACAGACCACATAGACCCAGAAAATGTCTTAAAATACAAGCCTACCTGTATATTGAGTGTCTACTTTTCTGCATCATGAGGCACTGTTGAGTGGTATATGTATCTCTCACTTGATAAATTATCTTTTAGTTGAAAATGTGCTATATATTTATATAGAAAAGATGTTGGTAAATGTGAAAATTAACATTAAGAGTATATTAATGCAGGGCAAACTAAATATTTGCTAAGGGGATGTGGAAAAATGAAGTGATTTATGACTAGACTGATAATTGACAGAGGTTTACTGGAATAGGCACATCTTATTGTAGAATTTTTTTAAGAGGCAGTGAATTTGGATTGCCAAGAGAAAAGATATCCATTCGTTCGTTCATCAAATATTTATTGAGTACTTACTATGGGGTAGGCACATTGGAGGCACTAGAGATAGGGCAGCAAACAAAACTATTGTAGATCAGAACAGGCAGGTCATCACCCGAGCACATTTGATAGGAACACAGAAACAAACAAGAGTGGAGAGAAATGAAAAACAGGAAAAGAGCTGATCTGGGGCTTATATTAAAAGATCTAAGTACTAGGATGTTTCCACACTTAGAGACTTGCTGTAAGGTGTCTGCTGTGAATTGGTGAATTGAATTCCTTATGTCACTCCAGTCGGAATGGCCTTTTCCCTTCTCTGTTGTTTAGCATGTCCTAGCCTCCTAGATAACAAAGAAAATAAATACTGCGCACAGCTTCCCAACTGAGGTGTATGCAGAGCAAAAAAGGGCAAGCATGGCTAGCAAAAGCTTGGGCCTTCTGTCCCCTTGGATCTCCCGTATTACCCCGAGCCCCCTCCTGCTGGGTGGGCTGCCTTGTGATGCAGCAGGCCCGCGGGCCGTGGCGAGTTCGCGTGGACCCAGCACGCGCCGCCGGCCGGAGGGGACACCCTGGCTGAAGACGTCTTTTCGCCTGAGCTGGGCCCCGTCTGTTTACCTAGCTCGGTGGTTCCAAGTGCCTGCCCCACGTACGCTAGCGCCCGCCATACCCTTTTATCTGAATGTGAGCTTGTGAACGTATCATTCTTACTGGCCACTTTTCTGCAGTGACCATTCATATTCTGCTGCTGAGTTTTTGTCCTTTTGTCGACCACGTTGCTACCTGCGTATTGCACTTAACGAGAGGCGCGCTCATCGAGCACAGGATGCGCGCGCACCGCTCTCCGTGAGTTCCGCTGCGCACGCGCGGGGCCCGCCTCACCCCCGCCCCCGGACCCTCCCCACCTCGGTAGCTTCCCAGCGATTGTTTGCAATCTGAATTTTAGAAAATTTTTTTCCGAATGTATTGTTTACATTTCTGGCATTACTATTGTGTATTGTTTCTCACGTCTCCCTCTTAGAATCAATTTTTGATTTTTGGTAGACGACTTTCTGTAATAATTCTTGAAAATAGTGTTCCTGGGTCTAAATAAATCTGCGTTTAGACCTTCCATTTGGTTGATTTTTTTTTTCCCTACTTGAGAATTTTAGGCTCAAAAGTATGTTCCCTGAGCATGTGGAAATCACTGCCCTCTCGGATTCTTGCAAACACTGTGGCCGACCTGATTCTGGCCAGGAGTCCTGATGTGTTTGTCGTTCACTTTTCACTTTCACCAAAATCTGTTACAAGGGTAAAGCGGGTGATTGCTCCCGATCACAATGGATCTGTTAATTATAACATAATGACTAACGTCACAGACAGTGGGTAAAAATTGAGAAGGTTGGATCAAGGTGAAATTCAACTTCCATCAGCAATCATATTCTGTGAAAATATTCCTTTTTCCATAAACGTGTAAACAAGTACTGTCAAGTGTAAAAGTTTTATTATAATTAAGAATATTAGAGGAGTTCCTTGTAATAATTTATCATTTTTTTCATAATATATGGATGACTAAATTTAACGAGAAAGCTCTCTTGCCTTAACCTGACTAATATTTATATTCCTAGAAGGTTCAGTATTCTCCTGCTTTGGTAATATATTAGTACATATAATCTATGGACTCATCTTTTTCTCCAGTTTGGTGAAATTATTTTATTATTTCTTAGATACTGCACCAACAAATTCATTCTCTTTTCTCTTCTTCTAGAACATTCAGTAGTTGGCCACTAGAAATCCTAGCTCAGTCCCTTAAAACAAAAATCACATGTGCTCTTTCCATTGGCACTGCATTCCAGAACATTGACCGGATCTTCCAGCTTACTCTCTCATGCTTCCAGTTTCCTTCCATTCTGCTATTTCATTAATACTGTGAACATTTTTTCATATTTTGACACATTTTAACATCACAGACTCCTAATTTGTTCTTTTTCATAACATTTCTCCTTTTACAGGAGTCTTGTCCTCTTATTTCTCTGTGTTAGGTAAACATCTTTCAAAATCGCCCTGTTCTCCATACTGGCTTGGTGTTTTCAGGGTTAGCTTCTGTCTGGGTGATGCTTGTTGGGGTGTGGGTTTTCTTGGGATGTCACGTGTGCATTTCTCTGCTTGAGGGTCCTGCTGGCCTAACTCTAAGGGCTCACCTGTTTACCTGTATTCTTTATTGATAACAGGATGGGGCGTGCAGGGAGGTACGGGATTCCCGAGTCATCCTGTGCTGCCTCACAGGCCCCCCTCAGCCTGAGGGGAGGGAGCCCCAGAACTCAGCCCACCCTTCGGGCTTCTGGCAGCTCTTGAGCTGTCATCTCCTGCAGGACTCTGGACCATGGGGCCAACACTGTGGGCATCCCAGCTTCTTTGAATTCCTCAAAATTTCATGTTCATTGAGGGATTTCATGTCCTTTCTCATTTTCTGGCAATGGTACATTAAAAATATGTTTTTAAATTATCTTTTGTCATTTCTATGGGTTTTTGTCAGAGAGGACACGGCAATGTGTGCTCTGAAAGCGGTTTTGCTTCCGTTTACTTGTGCCCACTCTATGAGAAGTGTTGGGTGGCTCTCCAGGTGGGATGGGGTGGGATTGTACAAGCTTTGAAATCAGAGAGACCTGGGATTAAACCTCAGTTCCAAAATGTCTTTAAGAAGGCCTTTTATTTAATGTAACTCATTCTTACCTTCTTCACCTGTGAAACAGAAGAAACAATGTTGACTACATATTCTTCTTGTAAATATTGAATGAAAAAGTTTGTAAGGTGGTTTTTGCTTTCTTTTCAGCCACAGGAAACTATCCACTGAGCCGGTCTGACGCCTGCCCTGTCAAGCCTCATGACGCTGGGTCCCGAAGGAGGTGAAGGATTTGTGCTCAAGCTCCGTGGCTTGCCCTGGTCTTGGTCTACTGATGAGGTGCAGAATTTCTTCTCTGAATGCAAAACTGAAGGCAGGGCATCAGGCTTGCATTGCGTCTGCACCAGGGAAGGCAGGCAAAGTGGAGAGGCTTTTGTTGAACTCTAATCAGAAGATTATACCAAATGGCCCTGGAAAAGGACAGAGAAACTGGGGCCCACAGGTGTACTGAAAAGGGGGTGGGGGCTGAAGTACAGTGATGCAGTTAGTACTAGTCAAGACAGCTCAAGTTGACACTGCTTTTTTTTTTTTTAATAGGAAAACACTTTCAGTCTAACCAAGGAATGTGAATGGCCGTTATTACAGAGCCTTGTACTTTATGCAGTTACTCCCAGTTAATGTACTATAGTAGCTGAAATTTGATTTTACTCACAATTAATATACTGTAGTATCTGAAATTTGAATCATGCTGTTGGGAGACTGGTGTTATTTAATTTATGCCCTCTCTGATGTGGGAGTGTACTCTGTTGCCATCTCCTTCAAGCATTCTTTCGACCCTGGGTGTTGAATTGCCACCTGTTGGCTATGACTTAGATATTAAAATTTTTTAGTGCTTTATAGTTTATGTATATATTTTTGTATCAATAAAGCAATTCTTTAATAAACTCCTAGTATTGCAGAAAACAAAAGAAAACAGGCAAAGCCTAGGCACTATACTGCCTCGGTAATATAATTGCTGTCACATTTTATAGCAATTTAAGTCAGGAATCATGCATGTTTAAAATAATAAGAATGATTATTTGAAAATTTTAGGCAGTTCTCTTAATATTTTAAAAATTATCAGGAATAACAGAATTTCAAAAAACTCTTAAATAGTCAAGTGGGGACTGTATTTGTTGTTATTATACATGTTCCCCTTAAATAGCACCCAAAACAACTTCCTTGCTTGCCATTCTACTGTACATGTTTTGTACGGCTTTGAAACCTTTGTGACTGATCTGCTGACTTCTGTTGTTTTACTACTCAGTGTTGTTGTAATTCAGAAACTTTTCTTTTAAACCAACTCACCCAAGTATTCGTTTAGGTAGTGATGTCCATGATTGTGCTGTAAAATGTGTGTGAAAATTGATAACTCTGGGATACATTTTGATTTTTAATAAAATTTGATTTTGAGTATTGTGCAGTTAAATTGATAGAGGAGTCATCTGTGAAATGCTGGGGAAATGAAAAGCAGAATTAAAGAAACAAAATTTCTTTATAACATTCATAGATTTATGCTGAGACTTGCCATGTCTTCACTTAAACATTCTTCACTTTACTGCCGTATATTGTAACATAGGTTCTGTTGTTTGTTGTATATTTCTGGCTTTATGCTTTAGAATACGCAGGTAATTTTTTTTT
>PVKY010001541.1:0-31127 GCA_004027775.1 Bradypus variegatus | reverse complement strand
GGATGTAGCTGCCTCATGACAAGTGGCATTCCTCACGCCCCTTTGCATACATGTGTGGTCCTGGAACTAGTTATTCCTGGTGGAAACTGGGCAGAGATGTTCCTCATCTCCAGGCCAGGCTGTTAAAAAAGCACTCAGGCTTTCCCACACTCTGGGTCTTTTCTCCACAGGCTGGGAGCATGACCTTGAAGATTGGTGGAGCCATGAGAGGGAAGGGGCCTGGTCTGCTGTCAGCATGAGGATGAAGGCTGTCCACTGATACAGAACACAGCATTGGACTTTCAAATGCCTGGGAAATAAGCTCCTGTGTTAAACAAACCTCTGCATTCTAGAGCCTTGCTACAGCCAACAAAGATTCCTCCACCTTCTCTTGCTTTGCAGAGAAAGAGTTCTAGGGTCTGGGCTCACTGGGGTGTATGTCCCTGCATAGCTCAGTCTTTTTTAAAGCATGGAAGGATGTTTTGTTGTTGTTTCAAATTGTTCTCCAGAACTAATCTTCAAAGGTGTAGGCACCTTAGATTCAGAACTTAAACTTGGTGAGTTTAGCATGCAGGCAATGTCAAGGAAGCGTTGTCCCAAGTTGTACTCCATCTTCAGTGCACACACAGCTCCTTGGGAGAGAAACACGCATATGCAACATAAATGAATATGATGCCCTGAATGATGGAAAGTTCTGGAGAAGCTGAAATGCCATAGAAGTGAGCCTTTTCCTGCTGAAGAAGATTCATTATGCAGCTGGAAATATTAGAAGGGCGAGAATGAAAGGGCATATGCTATCCTCCCTTGTGAACTGATCAGCATGGAGTGAGGCAGTGACAGAGTGGAGAGGGCCAGGCCAGTGGGGAGGGCAGCCAGGGTCCAAGATGTGTGCAAGCAACACCCCCAGAGCTCAGACTGGGTCCGAGGACACTGGCCAAGCCAGGCTGTGCATAGTGGGGAGAAGATCATGGAGCAGAGAGTCCTGGAGGAGCACTTAGGATGTTCTCAGCCCTTTTGGCCCTAACTTACAGGAAGAGATGGGAGTAGAAAGACCTGGGAGACCTAGGCTACCTTTGTGGATTGGAGCGATGTACCCCAGACAAACATGGCCTTAAATTTAATCCATTCCTGTGGATGTAAACCTGTTATAAGTAGAACATGTTGAAGAGATTACTTCGGTTAAGATGTGGCCCAACTCAGTCAAGATGGCTTTTAATCCTATTACTAGAGTCCTTTATAAGCAGAATGAAATTCAGCCAGAAAAGAGAGAGCCACAGGAAGTAAGAAGCTGAAATTCAACAGAACCCGGAGGAAAAGGGAGAGGCGGGACAGGCTGCCATGTGCATTACCAGGTGTCCATGGAGCCCAGGACCGAGGATGACTGGCAGCCAGCCCCAGAATACCAGTCTTTGGGGATAAAGCATTACTCTGATGATTCCTTGATTTGGAATTTCTCTTAGCCTCACAACTGTGAGCAAATAAATTCCCATTGTTTAAGCCAACTTTTTGCATGGTATTTGCTTGAGCAGTCAGGAAACTAAGGCAGTTCCCCAAAGGAAGGAGAGACCCCTCTTGGCCTGTGGGTTTCCCCAGAGGATGGAGCCCTGATCCCTGACTCCCACCAAATGCCCTATGCCAGCGATCCCAGGAAACGTTTTTCTAGTGAGCATCTCAGGGAATAGACTCTACCTGATATTGCTCCACATGCCTGGTTCTTCCTAGCCATCGCCATTCATTTCTCGGGGGAAACGCCTTCTCTTCATGAACCCCGGTCACTGGAGGCTGTGGCGATGAGTTCAGTCGAGGAAGGGAGAGATGGTGCGGGAGCATCTGTCCTCACACAGAGGTCCTTCAGGGACCTGGCGTTGGCTTGGTTGGTCTCCTTGCAGCTTGGGGAGATGGTGGCCATGGCATCACGTGAAAACCTAATCAGAATAAACTTCTGGTGAGTGGAGATGCCTGGGCTACATGGCTGAGACATAGCCTTTCAAATCCAGGTTTGGTTACCAACTCACTGAAGCATCCTGCAGTCACATCATCTCTCTGGCCGCAGCCTCCTCCGGAGGAAATGGGTGCATTGGACTACTGCTCCTTTCAGCTCTAAAGAGTGGGACCTGGGAGGCAGTAGAGTGGGGGCTTTGGGGTTAGCAGTTCCACTTCCTACCTGGCTATTTTCCTAGTCATGGGATACTGGAAAAGGCCAGGCTGCCCAACCCAAGAATTATCAGCAAATAAGCAATGACTGTTTTAAGCTCCAACTTTTGGGGTGATTTGACTTGAATTAAGTAATTTGATCTCCCTGAGTCCCAGTTTCCTCTTCTGTAAAATAAGGCTGGCACCCATCCATGATACCCACCTCTGATGATGGTGACTGACCAGGAGGACGCAAGGCCAGCATCAGCCCTGATCAGAGGAGATGTCTGTCATGGATTACTACTAGGAAGCAAAGATGGCGGCTGCAAATGATTTCCACAATGGCCCATCTTTGCTGGCTTTTGAGGGAACTTGAACAAGGAAGGAGGAGAAGCAACTGAAACTAGTGTGCTCATGTGGGTCAGGGCAGATCAGATGTCAGACCCCAAAGGACTCATTTCTGCACTGTCTTCAGCCCAGAGACAGCAGTGGGAGGGCACCAGTGAGCAGCGAGGGGACATCACCCACCAAACCGTGTGAGCTCTCAGCCTGGCTGGACAGTGGGCAGCCCATCCGGGATTCTGTTTTTGCTGGAAACACACCATGAGAAACCCAGCCATTCTCCTGGACACGTTCCCCCCAAACTTCCCAGCTTGTCTTCATAGTCTGCTGACAACGCGGCATCCATGGCCATGTCCTCATGGAGCAATATCCCAAGGAGGCAGAAAGGCCGGGCAGAAGGTGAGAGGGCAGATCCATGCAGCTGTGTGCTTGCAGCTGACGCCTGGCTGTTGGAAACTCACCTTCGGAGCTACACGGTGGCCTCAGTACTCTCGTCAAGCCTGGACACCCCAAACCCTCCCCATCTCCCCTTCCTTTGATTCTGTCAGATCCATCCTTTGAGCCAGGCTCTCTGCAGAGAGAGATTTGTCAGGGCAGCTTGGTAATGCCTCCGTCATGCTGAAGAGAAACTCATTGTGCAAGCCAGAAATACTGGGAGGGAGAGAACAAAGCGAAGGCCAGATATTTTCCCCCAGAGAGCCGGTCACCATGGAGAGGGTCAGCCGAGTGGGCAACCCAAAGCAAGAGGCAGAGGGAGGCCAGGACAAAGGAGAGAGCAAAAGAATGATGGAATCCAGCCTAAACAGAGCTGGTGCCAAGGCCAAGAATGCTGGGCTCTGTGTGATAACGTGAGCCGGGCGTTTGGACAGAGTCAGAATCCGCCTCCTAGTCCTAGATGGTTTGGACTCCGGCCAGTGAGCCAGAGGCTGCCCTGCAAGGTGTGCTGGCTTCTGGCTGCAACACACACCTTCACACATGCACTCCCACGAGCACACAGGCGAGGATTACCTACCTGGGGAGTTTCCCCAAAGCACAGGTTCTGGGGTCTCCACCCTTTAAAGGTCTGATCCTGTAAATTTGGGTACCCCTGGGAAACTCTCTTTTCCAAAGCTCTTCCACTGACTCTGATAGACAACCAGACACGCAGACTCTGCTTCTGGACCAGACAATGGCAAAGTCTGGGCACAAATACTGGGCTGAGGAACCTTGATCAACAGCTTATTCAACCCGTGCCTTGTTTGTTCAAGCATCGTGGGTTCATTCATTCACCACATTCATCCTGCACCCATCTTGTGCCAGGCTTGGCACTGGGCACTGGTGATACAAGGGTTACCCATGGCTTCTGTTATCAATGAGCTGATGGCCTAGTGGGGCAGACATGGAAACCTGTGGGCATGTGGCAGTGTTACAGATGCCCAGATTGCAGGGGACACTGCTCAGTGTTACAGATCTCAGATGCAGGGTTACCACTCAGCATCCTGGATGCCAGGGATGAGGGGGCTACTGCTCAGAGTCATAGATTCCTGGGATGTGGGGGATATTGCTCCATAATGTAGAATCCTGAGATGTGGGGGGCACCACTCAGCATCACAAATGCCTGGGATGTGTGGGGGGGTACCACTCAGCATCAAAGATGCCCAAGATGTGGGGTGTACCCAGCCACAATGTAGATGCCTGGAATTGGGAGTGCGCCGCTCAGTGTCACAGATGTCAGGGATGTGGGATGTGCCATTCAGCATCACAGATGCCTGACTTCATGGGGTACCACTCAGAATCATAGATACCCAGGAAGCAGGGACTTTGGGGTGGAGGGTCAGCAAGTACCCACGCCCTTTTGAACCAGGAGCCCCTCACAGGGAGCCTCTGTGGTCTGTACCTGCACTGACCCTGGCTGATTTTTGGCTGTAAAGAGACACAGGCTGTGGGCTGCAGCATGACTGTCCATTGCCCATTTGACAGTCCCTGGGTCACAACCCCAACACACCAGCTCACCCTGGCCCACCCCCAGCCTGCCGGTCAGAGAGGCAGGGCCTGAGGTCTTGAGTCGGCAGCACTGAAGGAGAAGCAGGGTCAGTGCAGGAGAAAACAGTGAAGCTCGCAGGGAGTCCCATGCAGGACAGCAGGCTCAGGGCTGCGTGGTGGAGCTGCCAGGAAGGATTTGCACCCAGGAGCCAGACTGGCAGCAGGTGAATTCTTCCTCGGCCTGGCAGGGGTTGGGGGGAGCCTTGGGCCATAAGCCAGAGATCCAGGTCTGGAGGGCCGCATGGCCTTGGGCAGGCTGGCTCCCCGCTTGGGACCTGGTGTGCTTCCTTGTAAAGGAAGGCAATTGGATGAAGGCGTTTCCAAGGTCACTGGTGGTTTTAATATCTACTTTTCTTTTCTTTTTTTGTTTTGTTTGTTTTATCTTTTCTTTATCATTGTGTTCTTGTTGTATTTTATTTGTTCTTTCTCTTTTAAAAATTGTTGTTGGCTTTAAAGTTTTGTAACTTCACCCTTTGCTGAAGGCAGTGGCCTTACCCTTGAGAGAGTGATGGTGACACCTGCCCAGTGGCAATCTCCATAGGATGCCCAGGCCACTCAGAGCCAACCAGAGGGGCTTGGGTCTCAGTGAGGCACATGAGTGAACAAGGAGAGATGGTTTCAAGCCCACCGTCAAATAGGGGAGGCCTTGGAGGACAGGGAGCAATGCGGTAAAAGTAAGTGAACTGGCGAAGCATACCAGGACTCCCTGATCGGCCGTGCCCCACTCACCACCTCTCTCCCCTGTGCTTCCGCCGTCCTCAGTGGTCCATGGTGCCCTGATCCCAGAGGGCTGCTCCAGGATCCCAGGCCGGGGGAGACCGCCTGGGGGCCTCTCGGTATCGGGCACTTAGTGGTGGGGCTTTCAGGTCTCCCATCAAGAAGCAGAGGCCATGCCCTGGCACCGTGGGATTGAGGAAGCCTCTGGACCAAAAGGGGAAAGAGAAATAAACAAAATAAAGTGTCATTGGCTGAGAGATTTCAAATGGAGTTGAGAGGTCATTCTGGAGGTTATTATGCAGTATATAGATATCCCTTTGTAGTTTTTAGTATATTGGAATAACTAGAAGGAAATCCCTGAAACTGTTGAACAGCAACCAGTGGCCCTGATTCTTGAAGATGATTATATAATTATGTAGCTTACACTGCGTGACCGAGTGATTGTGAAAACCTTGTGTTCCCACTCCCTTTACCCAGTGTGTGGACAGGTGAGTAGAAAAATGGGGACAAAAAGTAAACGAATAGTAGGGAGGGATGGGGGGATGGGATGTCTCAGTGTTGTGTTTTACTTTAATTTTTATTCTTATTCTTTTTTGCGTGTGGTAATGAAAATGTTCAAAAATTGATTTTGGTGATGAATGCACAACTATACAATGGTGCTGTGAACAGTTGATTGCACACTGTGGATGATTGAATGGTTTGTGAATATATCTCAATAAAATTGAATTAAAAATAAAGAAGTGGAGGCCCTGAAGCTGGGTTGGTCCTCTGACTTGTTTTGGTCAATAGAATATGGTGGAAGTGAGGGTGAGTGAGTTTTGAACCCAATCTCAAGGGTCTTGCTGCTTCTGTCCTGCCTCTTGGATTCCTGCCTTAACTACCAGAATGAGCCTGGGCCAGCCTGCTGGAGCACACGAGATGAGTGGCCCGTTCGTCCCCCCACTCCATCTGACAGCCAGGTGACCTCCAGAAGCAGAGCCACCAGCTGGCAGCAGCTGACTGCAGACATTTGAGGGGCCACATTGAAAGCACAAGACCCACCAGTCTGAGCCTAGCCTGCACTGCTGATCTGTAATCGTGGGTTTAGGAAATGATTGTTGTTCTAAATAAGCAAATTTTGAGGTCATTTGTTGTGATGCATGCTTGTTTGCTCCTGCAAGCTCCACGGTTCAGCAGACAGCTCCAAGGGCCATAATTTTCAGTGTTACTCATTGTCTTGGGTACACAGAAAATCACACCTCCCAGCCCCTTGGAGTTTGAGGGTCTGGGTGAGCATAGCTGACCAATGGATTGTGGCATAGGTCACTTCTGGACTGAGGATGCAAAGATGCTCTTTGACCCTCCAGCTCTTTCTGTCCTTTCTATGGCCAACAGAAAGCCACATGTTTAGATGCAAAAGAGCCATTGGGACAGCTGCAGATATCACACAACTGAAAAATAAACCTTTGTTGGGTCAGGATTCCAGGATTAATATGTTGCCTCCACATACCCAGTCCATCCTTGCAAGCAGAGGCACTGTGGGTTCCAAACCTACAGCATCTGAGGACCAAGGAGTGCACTGGATCCCAAGGGGAACCCCACTGAGGGAAACAGGAGAGGCCCAGCCTGGGTGAGGGTTATGCTCTTGTCCAGGGAGACACCTGGGGTGCTCGGTGGGGCTGCCTAACTAGGGCAGTGGCATGGATTTGCCCCCCTGGCCTCAGGTGCAGACCGTGCTCACGCTGGACTGCTATTCCCAGCCTGCGGTAATGGGGTCAGCGCACGGCGCGTCCACCTGGGGCACTGAGGCAGGGGCTAGGGCAGGGTGAGGGCAGAATAAGCTTACATTAGGCCAAGGTCATTCAGTTGTAAGCAACAGACACTGAACTCAACTGAACTTAAGAAGAAATGAGAATTTGCTTGATAATGAAAAAGCCTAGCGGGGCTCAGGCCTGGCTGGATCCAGAGCTTCAAACGCTGGTGCAATCACTGTCTGGGTCTCTGTCCCTCCTCCCTGCGCTGCACCCCACTGGCCGTCCCAGCCAGGCCCTTCCCATGAGACGGTAAGTTGGCTGGTGCAGTTGGCCTCAGGCCCACTCTGCAACCCTGGAGAAAGCGCCTCGTTCCCAGCAAGGCCCCTGTCCAGCCCTTCTCGGCTCAGGTGTGGTCCCTGCTATTTCTTCCCTGGTCAGTGAGCTCAGGAGCGGACTGGCCAGGGCCCAGACTCAGGCCCAGGAGTGTCTTTCCCACTCAGACCACCTGGACTGTGAGCGGGGAGGCTGTGTCCCCAAAGGGAGGTCCAGGTGAGGGCAGAGCAAGTGCCAGGCAAGGTGCAGGCTGGCTCCTCTCCCAGCTGGCTCCAGCCTTCCCAGGCCTGGCTGCTGCTTACACTGCGGAATTAAATAAGATTGTACTGATACCTGGGCATCCGACCCTCGTCTAGCCACCCTAGGGATTTCCCAGGTACAACCAGCACCACAGGTTACGGCACAAACTATATACATGCATATGTGTATAAATATGTATATATATGTATATATGTATGTGTACATATATATGTATATATATTTAATCCAGTTTTACTGATATATATATATATATATATATATTCACATACCATATAATCATCCATGGAGTACAATTGTTCACAGCACCGTTGTATAGTTGTGCTTCATCACCCCAATCAATTTTTGAACATTTTCCTTACTCCCCAAAAAATGAAAATAAGAATAAAAATAAAAGTAAAAAAGAACACCCAAAACATTTCATTCCATTCAATTCCCCCCTATTTTTCATTTAATTTTTGTGCCCAGTTTTCTATTCATCTGTCCCCACACTGGATAAAGGGAGTGTGATCCGTGAGGCTTTCACAATCACACTGTCACCCCTTGTAGGCTACATAGCCATACAACCATCTTCCAGAGTCAAGGATAACTGGGTTGCAGTTCAACTGTTTCAGGTATTTCCTTCTAGCTATTTCAATACACTGAAACCTAAAAAGGTGATATCTGTATTGCACATAAGAATGCCCTCTGGAGTGACCTCTCGATTCCATTAGAAATCTCTCAGCCACTGAATCTTTGTTTCATTTTTCTTCCCCCTTTGGGGGGTCCAGGTCCAGGCTCATCCCCTGGGAGTCATATCCCACTTAGCAGGGAGGGCAACAAAGTATATTTTGAAGTGCAGCCTTCACGTTTAATCAAGAGAAGCCAGTGGACTTCTGAGTGGCAGGGGTGGGGTGTCTAGTGGGGGCAGAACTCGCCGGCTGTTTTGCTCCCCACCCTCTGTGCTGCTCCCCCCCCCCCACCGCTGGCTCCTGGGAAAGCTCAACTGGGTGGTTTCTTCGCTAACCAGGTACGACCATTGTGTATTTTTTCTGCACAATACTGGTTTTGTTCAGACCAAGAGGCTAAGCTACCTCCAAGTCTTCGTGGCCTCACTTTGCCTTTCTGAGACCGATGGAGCTAGTCAAGGTGGAACAGACCCACAGGTAGAAGGGATGATCGGGTTTCCACGGCTTGTCTGCTCTTCCCAACCCGGGAATGGGCTTCCCACCGGCCCCTGGATGACCCACGTCACTTTAAAATGAAATGTGCTGCATAAGGACAGATATTGCAGGGTCTCACTGATAGGAACTAGTTATAACATGTAAACTCATAGACATGAAATATAAGGTACCAAGATATAGGATGAGGCTTAAGAATGGGGAGCGGTTGCTTAGCATGAGCAGAATGTTCAACTAGGATGAACTTAAATGTTTGGAAATGAACAGAGGTGTCGATAGCAAGATGTGAGAATAACTAACAGTGCTGAATGGTGCATGAGTGAGGTGGAAACGGGAAGCTCAGAGTCATATATGTCACCAGAAGGAAAGTTGGAGGTCAAAAGATGGGAATATATAAAACTGAATCCTATGGTGGGAAATGTCCATGATCAACTGTACAAATATTAGAAATTGCTTCCATGAACTAGACAAATGTATGACAATACAACTAGAAGGTAATAATAGAGGGGCATATAGGGAGGAAATATATACCTGTTGCAAACTATATACTACAGTTTGCAGTATTTCAACATTTTTTCATAAGCAGTAACAAATGTACTATACCAACACTACGAGTCAACAATTGAGGGGGGTTGCTTTGAGATATGGGAGGATTCGAGTTTCCTTTTCTTTATTTCCTTTTTTCATCTTTCACTTTATTTCTTGTCTGGAGTAATGAAAAGGCTCTAAAATTGAACAAAAATTAATTGTGGTGATGGATGCACAGCTGTAAGAGGGTACCAGGGGCAACTGATTGTACACTTTGGATCTTGGGATGATCGTATGGTATCTGAGCAATCCCAATAAAAATTAAAAAGGAAAAAATAAAAAAATGTGAAATGTGCTGACTGATTTAGTTGCCTTGTTAAACTGGGAATTGGCCCACGGGGAGTTGCCCTGTGCCCCCGTTTAAATGGGCTTAGACACCTTTTTAGAGGTGTTTGTCAAGAAGAGCAGACAGGTGAGTCAGGGGCAGCTGGAAGGGTGACCCAGCCAGTGGGGGAAGTGGCCGCCTTCTCCCAGGGGACCAGGGCGGTGATTCGATCAGTAGATTTACTGTCACAGCTGCTTTGGAGGCCACTCAGTTAGGGGGAACATGGTATATCACCCTGACCTGGAGCTCTCTGGGGATACACTGGGGAAGCGTGGGGTGGGGGGTAGACTGTGGTGGGCAATGCTGATTCTTCCATTTTTGCACAGCCTGCCTTGGGCTGGGGTCCTGAAGGTGAGGGGTCAAGTAGCTCACCTGGGACCCTCCCTTGCTCAGAATCCTTCAATGGTTTTCCCTGGCTCTCAGGATAGAAACAAAATCCTATAATGCTGTTCTCTTGACTCATTCTGCCCCCCCCACCCATCCCCATCCCCTCTGCTTCCTTCAGCGCACTCCTACACACTCCCCAGGAGCCCATCTGAAGGGCCCTCTCTCACCCAGATCTCTCTGCACCCCAGGCAAGGTGAGGTCTTGTGTTACATGCCCTTTTTTTTATTTAATCATATTTTTATTGTAGAATATAACATATATACATAGAAGTGATAACTTTCCAAGTGCAATTTAAACAGTAGTTAGAGAGCAAATTTCAAAGAATGTTACAGGTTACAGTTCTACAGTTCCAGTTATTTCCTTATTGTGAAATATAACGTATATACAAAAAGGTGTTAACTTTCAAACTACCAGTTAATAAGTAGCTATAGAACAAATTTCAAAGGATGCTATGGGTTACAGTTCTACCATTTCAATTCTTTCCTTCTAGCTATTCTAATACCTTAGCAACTAAGAAGAAGAAAGTTATGCAGAGATTCAGTATTCTTAATCCTTTGTTAAATTCCTTCTTGTCTGTTGCTACCCCCTCCTCTAGTTCAATCACTTTACCAATCTTCTGGGATGTCCAGGCAGTGACCACCCCAACTTTCACGTTGAGAAGGGGTGCCAACATTATGGGAAAAGGGGACACATCTGGTTGATGTTCCGTGTCATTTGCTCTTAAACTGCCCTCCCCTCTGGAGCCTGTTGTACGATGGCATCCAGACAACTACACTCAGGGAGGAAAAACCCACAATATCATTCTTTCATTCATTTGTTCATTCACCTAATAATGACTGAGATCCAGCTATGGAGCACACAGGGTGCTGGGGCTGCAGGCAGAGCCCCTCATCTCACAGGGCTGGGGGTTTAGTGGGTGGAAGACGGAAGCAGAGCTGTGAAGGAAGCAGCTAAGTCAGCCCTCCCCAGTAGCGAGAGTGCTGGAAGCCAGGGGCACTGCCTGGGCAGTGGTCAGGTGGCCAGGGGAGAGGAAGGCTCCCTGTCGGCTGTAGTTTTGGACCTTGGCACCCAGCACAGTGCCTGGCACACAGTGGTACCAGGGCTTGCCTGTGAAATGAATACCTGGGAGAAGGGTGGCAGGTGTTGGGCTGCAGTGGCTTTGTTGGTACACATGCCACATCCAGGCTGGGCATCCCCGGTGAACCCAGGCTGACCCCGAGCCTCCCTTGTCACCTGTGCCATCTCAAATGCTCCCAGCATGCCCTCATGTCTCCTCATGGTGGCTGTGTTTCACGGCTTGACACGGACATGAGCAAATGATGCTGAGCTCTTGCATCCATTGAATTGCTGTGGAACGTCATTCTCTGGGGGATCCCATGGATTCAGTGCAGATGAGCCATGCCTGCAAGTGTGAATGTTGGGTCAACTGGAGCACAAGAATTTCTTCTGCCTTTTAGCTGCAGGATGGACAAAATGGCCTGCAAGGATAATAGGAGCTAGTGGTCCTAGCTCTGCAGAAAATTCCAGAAGAAAGCTGTTCTCATAGGGACCATGTCAATCATGGTCACCCACTTGCACAATAATGTATGGCTTTGGTGGCATGTGTACCCCACGTGGGACCATCAGCTTTTCGAGAGGGGCTGCATGTCATTTATCTTTGCATGACCAGCCTTAAGCCCTGGGCATTGAGCACAGCCTGTCCAGTGCATTTGGCAAATGAAGTGAAAGAATTCTGGAAGCTGTGGTTTAGTTTATGGAACTGCAAAGCAAACCACTGTGTGTGAGAGTGCTGTCACTGACACACACACACATACGTGTTCTCCTGCTTGGAGACAGCTGCCCAGTTTCCCAACTTGCTGTGAAGGAAACGTGGCACCAGGGCATGTCCTGGCTTCTGCTTCAGGGGCCTCACTGAGTTCTCGCCGCCCTCCTTGGAGTCTCCTGCCGGAAGCTTCCATCCTAGAAGAAGAGAGCAGTGTGTCGGGAGTCTGAGACCTGTATCCCAGTCCAGGCTCTGCCCACCCCATGCTGTGGCTCTGGGCACAGCATTCCCCAGTGGGGCAGGGAGGGTGGTCCCTACTGACGTGTTGCAGCACTGCAGCCCCTTGGCTGAGCCCCCAAGCTGGGCAGCTTCCCGAGTCTTGGCCATGTTGGGTGGTTCTCTTAGCATCACTTATCTGCTGGTCTAGTTTCAGGGGTGGGACTTGGAGAAGGTTGCAGTGGCCATAGCTAAATGGTCTCCTTTGAGTTATTCTTCTGGGTTTATCCCTTTCCATACCCTGATTTTCCAGTGTGTCAGGCTCATGAGAAAAATCAGAGAAGGCAACACATTGGAACCAAGGACATTTTGCTGACAGTATTTTTTCACATCTCAGGACACATCTGTTCTCATGAAAAGGGAAATGAAGGGTGATGGTCAGATGAGAGCATGGGTATAGACAAGTGGCCCTTAACTGGGGGCAGTTTGCCCACCAGGGAACTTCTATAAATGCCTGGAGACAGTTTTGGTTCCCACAACTGTGGGGGGTGGGTACTAGTATTCAGTGGATGGAGGCCAGGGATGCTGCTAAATAAATTACAGTGCCCAAGACAGCCCCCAAAAGAGGATCATCCGGCCCTGAATGTCAGTACTGCTGGGGCTGAGATGTCCTGGTGCAGAGAGTGTGGGAAGCCACGTAGCAAGTGTTCAGTACCTTGGGGTGTTGTCATGGTTATTGTTATCTGGAAAGAGCACTTCAGATGGAGTCAGAAGATGCTTCCAACCTAGTCTTGCCTCCATCGTGACCCGCTGTCTAACCTTGCACAGATCCCAATCATCTTATAAGTTAGAACGGCCGCGTTTTGTGCCCATATCTGTGTTAGGAGGGTCAACTGAGATGACTGAAATAATGGAAAGTCTTGCAAATGCTTTACAAATACCAGGTAGTAGGTATAAACCCCTGCCAATGGAGAGCAAAATTCTGTATCTAATAGCCTTCCAGCTTTGAGTTTGATCTTTCCTCATCAAAGAGATTCTTATCAGAAATATCGCTTTGTATGCACATTTCCAACTGAGTCCACACATGTGGCTTGAAAGTCATACATGTGACACCTGATTAACGAGGGGGCTGTAGTAATCAGAATTTGCCTAGTGCTTCCTCTCAGCGACATCACCAGCCCTGACGTTGTTTCTTATCGAAGGTCTACCGTCTGCATGTAAGCTATGTCCCAACTCTTTCCACTTTGAAAAGTTTCCTTCATCTCATCAGAGGCTCCTTGTTTCTTGGAAGCAGGCTACCTCTAAGATGTTTTGTTGTTTTTGAGATTTTGGGTGTGTCTCCAGTGAACTCTGAGGACTGGAGGAGACTGCGATCACAGTGGTGGGGATGGGGGAGGCGGCAGCCAGCGGCGTGGCGAGTGTGGGGGCCGGAAGGCTGGCCGGACAGAGATCACCAGGGACCACGGCCCCAAGGCTCAGTGCTCGGCCCCAGTGCAGGGCGGGGAGGGGGATGGGCCGGTGGAGCCCAGGATGGAGCTTGCAGGGAGGGGTGACGCATGCAGGAGGGAGATAAGTTTTGGTATAAAAGAAATTGATGCTCCTTGGAATCAAGGCTGGGTTGAGTCAAGAATGAAGACAGAGTGCCAACTGGGAGGCAACAGAAGGACCAGGTCCAAAAGTCTCAGTAAATTTGAAGAGTTTAAAGAGTAATGAGAATTGAGGAGGAAGGCAACGGAAAGGGAAGGGGGTTGTGGCCAGAGGCTCCATCCAACTCTAAGTCTTGGGTGGGGGCAACCAAGGAGGGTTGGGGTCGCTGTAGGGTGACTGAGGTGGGGTGGGGTCCCTGTGGAATGCCCAAGGTGAGATAAGGCACCTGGGTGGTCACTGGGGTGGGGAGGGGTCCTTGTGGGGTAACTGAAGTAGGTGGGGACCCTGGAAGGTGTCTGAGGTGCAGTGGGTTCCCTGGGGGTTGGCTGAGGTAGGGTGGAGATCCTGGGTGTAACAAGGTAGGGTGGGGTCCCCGGGGTGTGTCCCAGGTAGGACTGTGGATGTTGCCCACACAGTGCTCTTCAGCTTCCAGGAATCTCAGGGGGTGGGACCCAGGTGGATGCGGGGCCTTGCAGCCTGAGGAGGGGGCTCTCCTTGGGAGGAGCTGACCGCTCCCTGGGGGGAGTGCAGAGCATGCCAGCTGCAGGGGTCGGCACTGCTGGGCCGGGCAGATGACGGAGCTCTCCACAGCCCAAGTACACCTGGTACCTGTCATTGCAGAGGCCCCAGGACGACACCTGGTGATGTGCCGGGGCCATGCCTAGTCCTGGTGACAGCGCACGCCTTGGGGCGAGGAGCAGGCTCTGCTGTAGGAACATGCGTCAGCTTGGTGACGACTGTCCTCGCTGCAACCACAGGACATCCTGCTCCAGCCATCTCCTCCCAGACCTTTCTCCAGACAGACCTGTGC
Organism: Bradypus variegatus; assembly: GCA_004027775.1. Taxonomy (NCBI): domain Eukaryota; kingdom Metazoa; phylum Chordata; class Mammalia; order Pilosa; family Bradypodidae; genus Bradypus; species Bradypus variegatus. Next base: position 16,714 of record PVKY010001541.1, on the reverse strand, counting down.
TCGCATGCTAGGAAGTGGCACTCTGCCCTGGCTGGTGTACAAAGGGCAGCTTCTCGAGGGGTGAAGGAGGCTGGGCTGGGCACCAGGACGGCTACCAGCTGACACTCAGCACCGTGGTCAGAAGCACACGCTCCGTTAGAGGACAGACCCACCGCCACCGCTCCTAAGCGTCTCCGGCCCCAGGCTGCCTTCTCTCTCTCCATGTCCATCGGGAAAATGGCCACAATCCCCAGCCTTGTGCTCAGGGACTCACGTCAGGCAGAGGAGGCACGGGCTTCGGGAGAACCATGTAGAGCAGAAAAGTGAGGTGAGGCTTAGGGATCGGAGATCGGAGGGTGGGACGCATCCTTGCCGCTCCTGAATGAAGTGCTGGGGGCAGAACCAGATCCTTGCACGGATTCTCATGGCCTTGGAGCCTACTCTTTGGGATTCTTCTGTGCCCCAGTGAGGCTGGCCCAGGAGACGGACCCGTGGAAGTGGCAGCACAGTGACGTGGGGCTGCACCCCCACTGGATGGCCAGCTTCTGAGAGCAGTGACTGGGACCCAGGCACAGAGAAGACCCAGTCCACGGACTGAACCCTGCCAGGGGCCCTTCCTCCCTGTTTCCGATCTCTCCAGAAGACTCCACCATCGTGCTTAAGTCCTCTTCTCATGCAGCTTTCTTTTCTCAGGCCTTGACTTCTTTTTTGGGGAGGGGTGTGTTTTGGCCCTGGGGGTGGCCCCTGCCCACTGGAGAGTAAGTGGGGCCAGAGAGCCCTTGCGTGTGCAGCCATCGTCTTTGCATCTCTCCTGCAGCCACCAGGGCCGTTGTCTGATTCTGTACCTCTGGGCTCTTTCTGCAGCTCTGATGGAGAGTGGGCCTGACACTCCTTCCTCGGGACGTTTTGGCTTGGAAGCCACCCAAAGCAGACTCTGGATGGAGATGTGTCCTCCAGGCTTCCAGGGCCCAACAGGATGGATGAGGGTCCAGCCAGCGTCGTTTCTCTCTGACAGATTTTGCAAGTGGCCCTGGGGGGTGACTGAGGCCTTGGGAGCCAGCAGAAGGCTGGGGACAGGTGCCAGGTCGAGGTTGGTGGGGGTGCCCCCAAGCTCCCATCTGGGCGTGAGCAGGCAGCTGGAATTTCCCTCGGTAATTTTGATTTGTTTTTATTTTGGCGTCTCCATAGACACTGGATAAATGTGAGCCCAGACACCCTGCAGGTGCCCAAGAAAGGATCTGGGCCCCTCCGTTCTGACCTGCAGGAAGGTATTGGTTGTTTTTGTCACTTTATGTACCATCTGGATCTCTTCCTGCTCGGAAAATGATGAGTTGGCAAATGGAAGCTCCACAGTCCTTTGTGGTCTCTTAGAGCAGGTGGCGCTGTCTGGAGAGATGGTCATTTATTCCCTTTCATGCATTCTGATTTAACAAATATTTACAGGTGCCTCTTATGCACCCAGGACTTGTGATGGTGACGTTCATGTGTCCACTCACCTAGGAGATGGTTTCTAGCTGTCTGGTGAAGTGAGCACTGGCCTAGTGGTTCCCGTGAGGATATTTCGTGGATTCACATCAGAGTCCGTTGATTGCAGCCACGGCTGATGACATCAACAGTGAACGAAGGAGATGCCATCAGCCATGGGAGAAGACAGCCAACTAGTTGGAGGCCTAAAAGGGAGGATGAGGATTTCAGCAGTCAGAAAGGAGAATTTCCATCTCTACTCTGGCCAGCCAGCTTCTCCTGGGGAAATCATCGGAACCTGCATCCAAGTTCCCAACTTGCAGTCTGCCTACGGAATTTGGACTTACCTCCTCCATGACACAAGCCAGTTCCTATAATGTACGCTGTCTGTTTCATCTCCCTGGAGAACCTGACTTATGCAGTCCTGCTCCAGATTTGGGGGCTAAATAAGTCTGTGCTCTGTGTAGCTTCTACTTTAGGGTGGGGATGTAGAAAATGAACACAGACAGATAAGCCAACAACAAATGTATCACCGAGGACAGATATTTTGAAGAAAATAAAGCAGGGTCCCTTGATGGGGAGGCCAGAGATGCTTCTCTGCAGAGGGCAGGGTTTGGGTGGGAACTGAATGGTGAGAAAGAAACATCCAGGTGAAGATGTGGGTGGGGAGCATTCTGGGGGGTGGGGGGCGGGTGGTGCAAAGACCCCTGATGGGGCTGTGCTGGAGGAGCCCCAGGGAGCCTGGAGTGCCTGCAGGGCAGTGAGTGAGGGCCCTGGGGCTCAGCTGAGGAGCTTCGGGGTTCAAATGATGGGAAGCTGTGGACAAGTTCAGGCTGAGTGGTGGAACAAGCCGATTTACCAATTTCAAAAGCCACTCGGGCTGCTGAGGAGGAGGCTCTCCACGGACAAACATGGGGGCCCCAAGGCCCCCTCTCCCACCTCTTGCTTCTCCGCTGTCCGAGCAGGGCAGCCAGCATCTCTCTCCTGATCACGGGCCGCGGCCTCCCGTCTGGTCTTGTCACTCTCCTCCCGAGGGGTCTGTCAGCAGAGCAGCCAGGTAACGCTGCTCCTCTTCTCAACTCCCCCCAGTGGCTCCCATCTTTTTCAGAGAAAAGCCCAAGTCTCCCCATCCCCACTGTCCCCTCATTCTGGCCTCCACCCTCTGCTGGGTACGACCTTCTTCCTTGGGGTCTTTGGCCAACTTCCCACCCCCCTGCCAAGCTCTCCCCACTGCCCTTTTCCTCTGTGCCTCCTTCATGGCTGTTACCACCACAGCACTGTGGGTGATCTCACTGGGATGGGGTCAGCACCCGAGGACGGTGGATCCTGCTTTGCTCATTGCTGCCCCACCCCAGGGAGTAGCAGGGCCCAGCATGTGGCTGGGCTCAGGATCCTTGGATGGGTTGAATGGATGGGTGGGGCTATGCTCAGGGGTGAGGGGAGAGTCCATGAGGGACGGGGACTGGGTTGGGGCAGGAGGTGGTGGCGTGGAGAGCAGTAGACAGATCAGATGGCTTTGGAGACCCAGCCCACAGGACTGGATATGGGGAGTGAAGGGCAGAGGACACTTATCTGGCACGACTTGAGCCACTGGTTCATAGTGAGTGGACACAGGAAGACGGGAAGGAGCCCACTGGGCAGGTGGGACTTGAAGGATCTCCTTTGGCCTGATCAGAATTGAAACATCACAATAGGAACTCGGTTGGTCATGGAAGGAGGTGGTTGGCTGTAATTCTGAGGTTCTGGAGGGGTGTTATCTGCAGAGACAGTGGGGGGAGTTAGTGGCCTAGATGTGCTGTTCTAGGTCAAGGGGAGAAAGTTTGGTCAGGCCAAGAAGACTGGTCAAGATGGACCCTTGGGCCTGATGACAATTGGGCCAAGTAGGCACAAGAGGAAGGAGATCATTGGGTCACCTGTTAGATGCAACCTTCCCCTCTGTCCTGGGGTCTGTCTCATTCAAGTCAACCACCCCCGGGGCCGTCTTGCAATGGTGGAGGTTTGCTTCACCCTGCTGGGGACAGGAAAGTGGACTCTACTGTCCACACCACATTGGGCTAAGGACCCAGAGATACATGCAGGGTAGTTAGAGCATCCTCCCTTTATTCCCGGTCCTGACTGCCTGCACCTCCACAGAAGGGCATCTGGAAGCCAGGGAACTGCCTCCTGATGACTGTATCAACAACAAACAGAGCCTGGAGGACAAGCATGTATCCTGGGGTTCCAGACCCTTCCTTGCCCCTGGCCCTCACTGAAATCTTTGTTCAAGCCTGTCCAGCCTCTCCTATCTTCAGCTCCCATCCCTGTGTCCAGCCACGGCCAAGGTGGGGAGGGCTCCCCAAAGGGAAGGCCAGGAGAGCCTCCAGCCCATTTCCTAGGGAACATGAAATCAGCTTCCTCCCTCTCTTTCAGTTTTCTTCTTGGGGACCGGTGTTTTCACTGTAATTCCATACCAGTCCTTCCGACCTAATTCCAATTTACTTTCTGGATTTTCTTATTTCCTCTCGACTCTGACTCTGATACATGAGGCTGTTTTATCACTGGTTGATTTTAATCTTCACACAGAGACTTTTTTGTGATTTCCCATTTTCTGTTCTTCTTTTTTTGTGATTTCTCATTTTCTGTGCTTCTTTTGAGTTTCAGCCAACAGGCACACAACACCTGTGAGACTTGCCTGGATTCCATGGGCTGCTTGCTGAATTATTCAGGATGCTCCCTTATGATTCCCTTTGTGGGGTCCATGTGTCTTGTCACCAACGATGTGACTTACATGGCAGGCTGATAGCCTACTGTGTGCAAGTACTGTACGTTTTTGAGGGGGGAACAAAGGAAATGTGGCTTTGCCCCAGGAGCAGCTCATTGTCAGTGGAGACAGACAGCAAACGGGGGATGTTAGAACATATATGTGAGCAACAAGGGATGACCAGTCCATGGAACACAGTGAGGGAAGATTCCTGGCCAGAGCAGGAGCAGCAGCAAGCTCATGGAGATGAATTTTGAGATTGGTTCATTCACTGAGACAACACATATGTGCCAACCATTGTTTTCCGGGTTGAGACTATAGCAAGGAAGGCACTTATCCATCCATCTCTCCCTCCCTCCAATCATCTATTAATTCCAGCATCCACCCACCTACCCACCCATTGACCCACCCATCCATCCACCCACCCATGTGCCCATCCATCCATCCATCACCCATCCATTCATCCACCCATCTATCCATCCACCCACCATCCATCCATCTATCCATCCATCCACCCACCCACCCATTTTCCATCCATCCTTCAATCCCATTCCTCCATCTATCCATCCATCCATCCATCCATCCATCCATCCACCCACCTGTCCATCCATCCATCCATCCATCCATCCATCCATCCATCCATCCATCCATGAGGCTATATGCTAGGTGGTCTTTCAGGTACAATTAATACAGGATTGCATAAAGGAAGCTCTACCCTCATGGAGCTTTCATCTTGGCAGGCAAGACAGATGAGGAAAGCTTATAAGAGGACAGAGGATGGAGTTCAAAGGACACAAGATCCCTCCCCCCAAATAGCCAAAATAATTTTACACATTATGATGGAAAATAAAACAGAGTGATGGCATAGAGGGGGCTGAGGGGGAGTAATAGGCCATCCTTCCAATAATAGGGCCACCCAGAGCCTGGGCTGAAAGGCCACTGCATCCACCACTGTACCCAGGGGTGGTGCCTAGGATGGGACCAGCCACCACTGGTGGAAGTTTGAGGCTGAGTGGCACTGCCTGCGGGTCACAGGCAGTGGGACTAACCAGCTGGCATTCTCAGTCTCCAGGATACAAACTGAATACCAATGCTGGGCAGCCATCAGCTGGGCTGAGGGATGGGGCTGAGCAAGGCCCAGTTTTCCCTTCTTGCCTGCACAAATCGGTAAAGGATTAGACCCGGCTCCAGTCATTGCCATTGATTGATTTGGGAACTTCAAAGGACGTTAATTTTAAGATGGTGGCATTTGGGGACATTTCATTATTTCCCACTAGGATACTGAGAACATCAAGTATTTTAATCTGGAGGACTGAATTATTTAGGGTCTGGCATTGACGTGCCTAATGAAATATGCTTCCTCCTTCTTCAGGGGATTCCATATCTGGCTATGGAAGTTATTCATCAACAGGGAGAGAGCGTGCTCTTCTATTAGGGCCATTAAAGTGCTCTATTACTGATGATCTATAAAGGGAAAAACACTGATCAGACCCTACCAGGCACACCAGAACATTTGGAATATCATTAATTTTAATGATCTGCTCCAAAATCACAGAGCTATTAAAATAAAACTTCAAATTTGAGGGGAAAGAAAGGAAATGCATTCTAAATGATTGCCCATGAGTAGAAAATATTTAAATCATGCTAAATTGACCTTAAAGTTTTACTTAATACATTCATTGGATTATTTTATTTTACTTCATATCATCTCTAGCTTGGCCAGGCCTCCTTCCTGCTTGCTGGAGGGCCATGGCAGCCTCAGGACAGGTCTCCATCTACCTCCCCTCACGTTCACACACTGCAGCCTCTCACTTCTCGGTTTCCTGGTTCTGCTCTAACAAAGTACCACAAACGGGGCACAACAGAAAGGTGCTGTGTCCCAGGGCTGGAGAGCAGAAGTCCAAAATTAAGGTGTAGGCAGGGCCAGGTTCCCTCTCAAACCTGCAGGGAAGGGTCCTTCCTGGCCTCTTCTTAGCTCCTGGTGGCTCCTGGCCATTCCTGGGCTTGGGGCTGCTTCGCCGCAAGCTTTGCCTCTGTCATCACATGGCCTTCTTCTCTCTGACTGTCTGTGTCCAAAACTCCCATGTAAAGACACTAGTCAAATTGGATTAAGGACCCACCCAACTCCAGATAACCTCATTTTAACTTAACTGATTCTACCTGCAACAACCCTAGTTCCAAAAAGCTCATATTTGCAGGTACTGGGTTAGGATTTCCAGGTATCTTTTGGAGACACACCTAGAAGGTAAGTAAAGCGTTGGAACCAGCAGGAGGGGTGCTCACTGGCCTTGAAAGGCCAGCTCATTGAATGGGCTCTTTCTAATCAGAGCAGAGGGGGTTATGGAGCTCCTCGTCAGCTGGGGATTTGCCTTCCACCTGGAGACAGCCTTTGGATGCTGTCAGCTCAGGGGCAGAGGGCGAACTGCTTCTCTTTCCCAGAGGCCAAGACCCTCTTCCAGGGTGGAGGGCTTGTAAACTGGGAGGGCCTCTACCCCCACCCCCCCAGCCAGTCTCACAGCCAGCCGGCCTGCCTCTGCTAGTCTGTAGAGAGGAAGGGGGAAAAGCTGGGACATGGAATCTGAGAGACACCTGTCACCGACCAGCTCTGTGACCTGGGCAGGTGGGCCTGCCTCCCTGAGCCTTGGCTTCTGCTCCTTCTCACCCTTAGGACCAAGCTTAAATGTCAGCTCCTGAGAGACGGTGTCTAGCACCACCCCACGTGCATGGGGGTGTTCTTCACCCAGGTTTCCTCTCCCTTACCACCCTCTACCTCTCCATCATGACACTTCTGAGTATCTGAAATCATGGGTATTTATTTTTCCTCCTTCTCTCTTGATTACAAGCTCCAGTGAGTACAAGAACTCGGAGTTTCTTCCTGATGACTGGGTGCCCAGGGTCTCTTACAGGGCTGGGTCCACAGTATGTGCTTAGCGAAGATCGTCTGGACAAATGGAGGTGCGTAAGTGGATCCACACACCCTCCCTCGCTTGTGCCGTAGAGGAATAGATTAAACAGGTGGGTGGGGAGCGGCCCCTGCTCCTGTGTGGGCATGTGGAGGCATCTCTGGAAGGTGGGAGGTAATGTCCAGGCCTTTCCAAAAATTTGGACCAAGAAGAGTGTTCCAGTTGGTTTTACACCACAATGCCATAATAACAATAGTACACAGCAATAATAATGACCTATATTTATACAGCACTGTGTTCTTTTCACTTACATTTGTACTTGACTCTTCTCTGGTCACCATGACAACGTAGGAAGATGATCCTGAGAATTCCCACTTCATGAGAAGAGTAATGAGGACACAAAGGAGTTAAGGTACCTAACTAAAGCCACAGCACATGTCGATGGAAATAAGTCCTGAGTCTCTGCTCTCTTAACGGCTCACCCAGCCCCTTTCCACCCTTAGCCCACGGTTGCTGCTGCTACTTTGAATTATCTGTACACCTAAAACAGGCTACTAGAAAATTTTAAAATCCATTGCTTTTGTTTGCAGCTTTATGTGGGAGTTTTTCAATGTTTCTACCTGAGCCCACGCACACCCATGCACAGGTCTGTGTACACACACGCACGCCCACACATGGTGCACTGTCTCTCTGCCTGGTCCTCTATGCGGGGGTCCCATGCACGCGGCCTAAGACCTCCAGCAGGGGTACAGAAGCTTCCTGGATTCCAGCACCACAAGGACAGCTCTGCTCTTGCCATGGGGCCTGGGGTGAGCAGACCCTGTGTGCGGGACAGATGCAGGCCCTACTCGCTGTTGGTGCTTGACCTGTGCCTCGTGGACCTTTCCACGAGTGGGAATGGATATGGGTGGGGCCTGGTGGCCCCTGGACTATGCAGCAGCTGGAAACTGGTCAGTGTAAGGTATTGCTAGGGGGGTTTAGGAAGCGTGAACCTGCCACCATGAGACAGGCCTGGGTCAACCTGTTGGTACATGTGAGACCCTCGGAGGCAACCCTCCCAGGCAGGCCCTTTCTTAATCAGCCAGCCTCCCACGGATCCATTAGCTGACCACGAATTCACCACTGAGATCAGCTGAGGTCAACCAAGCCCTGTCCAGATCCGGAGGACTTCCCAGCTGACCTAGAGACCTGTGAGCTGTGAATGCTGTTTTAAGCTGGTGAGTTTGGGGATGGTTTGTCACACAGCATGGCTAACCGGTACGTATCCACTGGCAGAATGCGTTCCACTGGCGTAAAGCTCAATCCTGGCCTCGGTGGGGAACACGTAGCTCCTGGTCTCAGGTGGATTTTAGTTCATTTCTGGACTTAAATGTGTATATATTTAAGCCTAACACTGGGTGAAACTCTGCAAGCACAACATTTGATGTTGACAAGCCCTGGGAGAAGTAGGAAGAGAAAGTCAAATTCTAGGGAAGAGAATTAGGAAGACTTTTGAGGAAATGGTAGAGAGATGGTAGGATTATCCATGTGTAGCTGCATTGGCGAGTGGCTGGAAGCATTCCTGCCCGAGGACAAAGCAGATGCCAAGGAAGCTCTGCCACCACTGTGTGGGCAGGTCCTGGGAAGCCAAGTCCTTCCCACGTGCAGGAACTGGGCACCTGCCTCACCTTATCCCAGCAAAGGGACCTGCCCTCCCCAGGGAGTCAAGGACGTGCACACAAAACCCTTTCCAAGTCCCCTTCTACCATCCCCTGAATAAAAAATGAAATATTCTTTTGAGAGATGTTGGCCATTATTTAATGTAGTTGTGACAAGATGAAACAGCCAACTAGATGTAAAAGGATGCTGTGAAGAGTGGTTAATTAAAACTGGGTGCATAGCACATTTGATAATTGACATGAGGAGCTATTCACACTCAGAAAATCAGTAATTTTCAATTAGCATGAAATAAGAAATGGCTCGATGTCAATTAGTGTTATCTAATTACGACTGTAGGGAATGTGTCGGACAGAGGTGGGGGTATGTTTGGGGCCACCTCGTGCTCAGTGTGATGTCATCAGGAAGACATGACAAGGGCTTCACCAGGCTCCTACGGGACCTACAGGGCCCCCAGCAGGCAGACAGCAGGTGCAATTACGGGTTTCAGGAGTGGGGCGGTCAGCTCTCTTTTCACTGTTTACCTGTCTCAGACCAAAGCGGCTGCATGATTTTTAAGGAAGTTTCTCTTGACTGAGGCCCGCTGAGCAACGCTGCAGGACAACAACTGGGAGTGAGAAGTGGTGGGGGAGGAGGCCGCAGGCGTTCTCTGGAAGTGTTCACGTGGCACGGACAGGTCTCAGGGCAGCACCAGGGCCGAGGTGCAAGGACCCTGGAGGGGGAGCTCCTTTATCCGTTTCTCCTTTCCTTCATGCAGAGAAGGTCTGCTGAGCGTGCTGTCCAAGCAGCTGTGACCACAGAGGCGAGTCAGACTCCCATAGAGAGGAGCGCAGGGCCTGCCCTCAGGAAGCTCCCCGGCCCCTCTGCTCCCCGACATCCTTCTCCAGGATGTTCGATGGAAGAGCAGTCCGACATGAAACTTGCTTGTCCTCTCCCTTGGCTCTCTTTCTTCCTTCCCTACCCCCACCCACCACCTCTTCCTCCTTCTTCCCCCCTCCCTCCCTCCCTCCCTCCCTTCCTTTTTCCTTTTATTCTTTTCTTGCATGTGTGCATGTGGGTGCCATGCACGTGTATGCACATATGTGTGTGCTCAAGTGGGAGCTCAAGCGTGTGCCTAGGTGTGCACCTGTGTGGGGTTACGCAAAGGAGATGACACGGTGGGGCGGCCACACCAGAAAGACCCCACCCCGTCATATCAGCCTGACCTCCAGGGAGGGAGGGGACTGGAGACTGAGCTCAACCATGTGGCATCGGTTTCCCCAATCCCACCTGCCTAATGAGACCCCAATACAAACTCTGGACTTTGAAGCTTGAGGCTTCCCTGTTGGTCATCCCTATCAAGGTTCCGGGAGGGAGAGGTGTCCTGACCCCACAGGGAGAGGAAATGGGGGCTTTGTGTTTGGGGAGCCTCCCAGGCTTCCCCTATGTGCCTCTTCTTATTCATATCCGTTTCACTATAATAAAACTAATTGTAAGAATAAGAGTTTCCTGAACCATTATAATGAATTTTCAGACTTAGGAGGTAGGGGAACCCCTAATTTTGTAGCTAGTTGTCAGATGTGAGGGTGACCCCAAGAACCCTGTCACTTGCTCCTCTGTCTGAAGCGAGGGCTTCCCTGTGGGGGCTGTATCCTCACCTGTGGGGTCTGGCCTGGCCCCGGGCAGGTAGAGTCAGAACCACAGTGCAGGTGACCCCAGAGACCACAAGGAGCCAGGCACCCCACCCCCACCATTCTGGCCTCTGCAGGGGGTGGTGTCCCTGCTAAGGACACACAGAGTCACCCTCAGGAGCCTTTTTTGTTTATCAGGGCTTGTTCCCCATGAGCAGTGAAGGAGAAACGGCGGAGGTGATACGTCTCTCAGGTTCTTTGTCCCTGAGCTAAATAAAGCCCAGAGCCACGGGCTTCACTGAAGCACCCAGAGGACGCATCTGCAGCCAGCTGTCTGTCTGTCTGCCTTGAATGAGGAGGGCCTTGAAACCTTGCAAGCAGCCAACCCCTTCCACCCCCAATGCAAGACAGGTCCAACAAAAGCAGCTTCCCTGCAAGGAGGCTTCCGAGTCTTCCCTTCCAGCCAGCTGCAGGTGCCTGAGCCAGAAGAAGCAACTAAGACTTCTTCCGTTCGTCACAAAATTGGTCCTGCCAGGAGGATGAATGGCCCTGGGGGCTGGGTGAGCTGAGCCAGCCCCATGTGGCCGCGGATGATTCCTGCAGATTCTGGATGTGGACAGGCGAGTGGCGCAGGGGTGAGCTCGGAAGACGCTTCTGCAGGTGGGCGAGGACCACAGGTCAGGTCTGCAAACCCCAGGTTCTCCAGGGCAGTGCCATTTTCTGACACTGCATCTTCTTATCAGCCCCCCACCCCCTCCCCAATGTATTAGCAGAGATTCACTTGGGGGTCCGAGACCAAATTTCTGGAATGAGCAATGCTCTTGGGAAGCAGTGTCAGTGTGTTTTGTCAAGTCTCGTTTGTGGAAAGTACAGCCCAGGCTTGGCAGAGGTTTTGAATTCTGAAATCCAGGGTTCTGCATTGATTTCCAACCATTGCCTTGTCCTGGATGCTTAGTGATGTCCAGGTGGCAGAGCCCTGAGGGAAAGCACCTTCAGCACAGCCCCGGATGTTCCTTAATGCCACCAGGGACAAGGAGCCTGGAGGGGCCGAGCAGGCCCAGCGTTCCCCGGGACAGAGGAACAGGGGCACAGGATGCTACCAAGAGCTGGGGGCACAGGGAACAGTTCTAACCCTAACGTCACCCCAACGAGGGGCTGTGAGTGTTGCAAAGGGTCCGAACCTTGGGCAGGAGAGCTGAGGCCCTCGGGCTGGGTCCCTGGGTCAGCGGTCCGACCGGGCAGCCGCCGGGGGACTGCAGCTCTGGACTGTGGGCCCATGGCAGGCCCTACCCCAGGCAGGTGTGTGCATCTGCTGCACCTCCCCATACACGGCCACCACGGCGTCCTCACGGCTGATACAGCACCCAGGGCTGCTGCAGAGGACACCCAGCATTCCCCCTATGTTTAGAGCCACCAAACCTCAGAGGCATCCCCACTGGAGCATTCCCTGAGGGAGCACCCAGCTCTGGCCGCGCCAGCTTCTTTCCCACGCTGGTTCCTCAGCTCCTGGACAATTGCCCCGGCCCACCCAGAACCCTGGGACGCCTGACCCTGCGCCAGCCCCCGGACAAGCTGTGTGTGTCCCGTGGCTCCGGCTTGCCAGGCAGAGTGCCTGACATCAGGGCTGCTCATGTACAGGGGCACTGTTTCTTTGGTTTATTTTTTTGAGAAATACGGACATTTCCTAAAATAGTGGCCTCCATTCCATTGGCAGTAGGTTTGGAAGCTGTTAGACACGATTATAGCCCAGGGGCTGGCAGCTGGGGACAGAGCTCTTTGTGGGCATGCCGGTGTGCTTGGAGGGGTTCAGAGGGGTCTCGCAGGGCTGGGCAGGGGACAGTGTGTGCTCTCGCTACTGCTGCTTGGGCCGCCAACACGTCCGCTTCCCCCCAGCCTGGGGGCTCGGGTCTGCGCACAGCACCCCTCCCTGCCTGTGCTTTACTTTAATTTCCTTCTCTTTGAAGAGAAGTGTTCTTCGTTCATTCACCCACCTTTCTGGCTGTGAGATCTGAGTCACAGATGAAAGCCACATTGTGAAAAGAGGGGTAAAGAAAATGAACTTTTCCTGTCTTTGAGGCAAAGCAGGGGAGAATATAAAACTATCTGAAATAGCATGTAATGAAGAAATGGCTTACTCTCTGTGTCTGAAAGGAATCGGCATTGGAAACAACTAGAAAGTTCTCGGGAGGAAGTTGGGGAGGTTGATATGGAAAAAGGGGCACTGTTCCCTCAAAACGTTGCACCAAACAATTCTGCTCATTGCCGTAGGACGGTTGCAGCAGGAGCTGAGCTAATAACCCACCGCGCTGTTCTCATCGTCACTCACCCTGGCCTAGGCACCCCATCCTCCCCGTGGAGGCAGACGGATTGCAGGCAGCCCAGCTGACCATGCAGGCGAGGGACAGGGGAGGGGGCAGTGCCTCCCCAAATGCTTGAAGCATCTCCCTGGGGAAGCTGTAGATTCTCCATGGAAGCACCATCTAGTCCTGCAAGCATGGAATGGAATGCACTTGGGGAGGGCATCAAGCAGACACCTCTCTTTAAGAAGCTGTCTTATTAGCTAAATGGGTAACTCTTTGGCTTGATGGCTCTCCTGAGTCTCCATTAAATCTTCCGAAGAGTCAGCTCCATGGGGGATGGAGGTCCATTTAGTGATCTTTGGATTTTCAGAAGGAGGCCTTGGGGGGAATATTTCACAGGTGAGGCTACACAAAGGAAATGAAGAATTGCCCAATTAGTTAGGAAACTACCAGAAACCGCAGAGCCTTGTAGGCTGCTGTACCAAGACCAGGAAGCTATGCAGTTGGCATGAAGTCTGTTTGGGGAGGATCATTTAACCAGGCTGGAGCAACTGGCTTGCATGTTTTTCTTAGAGATTTGCTGGCTACCCAGATGGCTGGGTTGCTGCCCAAAGTCAAAGAGAGGGCAAGCAGAAGAATAAGGGCTCAAGTCTTTTGGTGGAGAAGGGAAAGCTGATGGCCCATGTCCTTGTCTGCCCTTGCTCCCAGCCTCTGGAGGTGTTGTCCTTCTGGTTTCCCACAGTGGAGAAAGCACCAACCCTGGATCACCCAATGGCAGGGGTAGCTGCCTTGCTTAGCAGGTACCTGGACTTCTCTGCCCAGGACTTATTAAGGGGTGTTACAAGAAGAGACTGAATGGTCAGACACACCTTGGGGTCCCTGGATTCAGCACAACGGAGTAGGTTTCCTCACCATGGGACTTCCCAGGGCCTTCAAAAAGCCAATGAGCTTCATGAGTCCTCAAGAGTAGAATAGTGTAGAAGGAATGCATTTGCCAAACTCATTTCCTGACCAAAGCAGAATTGTTGATTTTCTCCCTATGCCCATTTCCCTGCGTCTTTCCTGCTGGAGATCAGTGACATTGTTCACCCAAGTTGTTCACGCCAGATTCTCAGGGTCAATCTGGGTTTCTCCTTTGCCTTTATTCCTGGCATCCAGCCCTCAAGCAGGGCCTGGAGTCTCAGCTCCTAGCCACATCCCCAAGCCATCCCTCCCTCCATCTCCTCCACACCTTCTTCAAGCCCCATCATCTTTCACCTGATAAACAAGCTCCCAGTTGATTCCCCAGTTCTGCTCCTGCCCTCCTGGCGGATCTCCTGCAGCTGCTGGAGTGAGCATCCTTAATCACAGACCCTGAGGTTCTATTTACATGGTCCCTTGGCTCCCTTCTCCCCACTTCCCCACACCCCTCTCCCAGCTACAGTGACCCAGTCCTACTAGGTCTTTCTTTTTTGTATTTCATCTTTTAAAACATATTTAAAGAGTCTAATAGTTTTTTAAGCCTTATGATAAAATTAGCAAGCCCCTGCTTCGCTCTCTTCATCCTTATCACAGAGGCCAACCCATTGAACTCTTTCTACTGTTGCTTGTATTCTTACCTTGATATTTTTAAATAAAGGTTTGTTCTGCATTTTCTTTTTAATTGTAGTTGCTTCTCCATGGATTCCCCATGCTGAGGATGAGGATTTAACCAAACACAAGACACAGAAAACAAATACGCAGTTCTCCTAGTCCATCTTCCCAGTAGCCGTCCTTTGGGTTTAGCTTAATATTCAGCATATACATACCAATGTAATAATTATTTACAGCTGAGCCACAAAGTAATTCTGTGATTGCCTTTCCTTTCCTGAACAACTTGGTATTTTCTGTAGAAGGAATAATGGCCAATGTTTTCATTTGCTTGTTTTTCATTACTAATGCCTTCCAGAACTGTCTACCAGTTATAAAGTGACTCACAATTGTGTCAGAGATCTTAGGTACACCAGCAGTTCCATCACTTTTATTTTTATGGGAAACTTTGCTTCTGGAGTTCTACTTCCGATCGCCCTCCAGACCAGCTACCCCGATGTTGTCCTGGGACATCCTTCATGCCCCACCTCCTCTTGGCCTCCATCCCCCCTTTCCTGGAATCCATGTCTTCTCTCTCGTGACTCATTCCCAGTTTTGATAGATCTTTTCCTCCAGAAACTTCGTGAGGAAAGAGAAGCAGAAGCTCCAAGTCTGAAATGTCAGTATTACACCCTCATATTTAGTTGGGAATAGAAGTCTAGGCTGGACATTTTCCTTCTGAATTTTGAAGGATTTCTTCCAACATTTTCTAGGGTTACAACTGAGAAATCCAGTGGCATTTTGATTCCCATTGTTTGGGTGACTGGTTTTTGCCCTCTGGAAACTTTAGGATCCCCTCCTATCTCTGTGTTCTGAAATACTATCATGCTATGCCCAGGGTGGGTCTTTTTCATTCCTTTTACTGGGTACTTGTAGGCCCCTTAGGTAGAGAAACTCAAGTCTTTACAACAAGAAAATTTTCTCCCTGTCTATTTTTGTGATCCCTTTCTAGAATGTCTATCAATAAGACATTAGGGTTCCCAGATTAATCCTCTAATTTTCTTCTCTCTGTCATTTGCTATCTCTTTGTCCTTCTGTTCTACTTTCTAGGAATTTTCCTCGAATTTATTTTCCTATCCTTTTATTCAAATCGTAATTTCTGCTGGCATAGTTTTAATTTCTAAAAGCTTTTTCTTGTTCTCTGAATGTTTCTTTTATTTTTTTTTTTCCAAAGAACATTCTGTTCCACTGTCAGGGATACAATATATTCTCTGATATCTTCGATGTCATCAATTTTACATATGTGAAGCTTTCTCTGCTTCTTGCATTATTTCTGTCTCCTCTGAGTTCCTTTCTTTCGTCTATTTGTTTTGTCTTCCAACTTTTATGTTACAGCCTTTCCTAAAATATTTGTGTGGTTTTATTTAAGAGTGAGTAGCCAAACAAAAAGAAAAATGTAAAATAAAAATACCCCACACTTCCCTGGAAGCTCTACATGCATGGAAGTGCTGGGTCCGGCCAGGGTCCCCATAGGCTGATAAGACGGAGGGGCCCATGGGCCTAGCAGGCTTCCCAGGAGAGCATCTGACTCCTGGGGCTGTGAGCTTGACTTCCAGGATCGAAGGAGCAGGGGTATGGGTACCAACCTCCTCATCCAGTATGCAGACTTTTCCTGTTTTTACTTCTTCACCTCCTCCCTGCTCTCAGATGGGCAAACCTCTCCAGTCAGTGCATCTTTCATCTACAGCTGGGATGGAAGAAGGGAAATCCCTTGACCGCATGGGGCTGGGGGAGTCTTGGGGTAGGACCTATCCTCCTATTTCCAGCTTACCTTGCACCCCTTCTGCAGAATCACCTTGAGCATTGGAGTCTGGAGGCTCTCTGGGGTATCTGACACCTGTGGGTTCACCTCCTTCCCAAATCCTGAAGGCTTAGAGTCCGGCTGTCTCTGCCATGCCCATTACCACAGTGAGTTTGGGGGAGGGAACAGAAACGAGTATGCATATTCGATCTATTATGCTTAGCCACCACACTGGCTTTCTGTTGTTCTTTGCACAATTCTAACCACTCTAGGATCTTGCCACAGGTGGCCTCTCAGCCTGCAGTGGTCATACCTCACTGTTGGCATCTGTAGCTTCCTTCCATCCTGCAGCTCAATCGTGCCATGGTTAAAAGGACGGTGGACCCCACTTTTTAAAATGGTGGTTGTGGACAATTTCACTTAAGGGTGGCAGCATGAGCTGCTCTATGAACATGCTTTGCAATGAAAACAAGCATAACTGGTGGAATGTTAAAAAAAAATTAAGTCTCTGGAAATTTTCCTAAGGGCAAACAGCAAATGAATAAATATTTATTCAAGAAAACCCACTAACCCTTGCTAAAAGCAGTGAGAATCCATGGTGCTTGAGCCATGAGCTTCTCTCTCACTCCTCGTCTGCAGCAGCTCTGCTTGACAGAGGCTCCTCTCCAGCTGGTGTGGCCAAGAAGATGAGCTCCTTTTCCCTTCCGCTCCCA